>SZYD01001472.1:0-45180 GCA_009363875.1 Mikania micrantha
TTTTTTCGATTTCGTCGATTCGATTACGCTCGTGTTCGATTCCCAACGTTTATCCTAAACATCTATGCATTAGTAATAATCACATAATGACACCTAAGTCTTGTTGGTGCACTAAATGTCCCTAGTTCGATTTTGTATTATCAATCATGTAATATTCAAGTTATGTTAATGGAAGTTGTCTTTATATATCGTTCTTAATGTTTAATATTGATTATATGATTGTTTGATTTGATTTAATTAATATTTGAGTATGAGTATGACTCATTCGGGCGAATGACTCTAACGAATGAAGTCATTCGCCGAATGAGAATAGCGACTGACTATACTCAGCGAATGAGCCATTCGCCGAATGACTCATTCGACTGACTTGTCTATTCGACATAGTCATTCGCCGAATGAGTTGTTTCGGCCACTCATTCGGCCGAATGACTACAGTCTATAAATACATGTTCAAATCATTTCAAACCTAACTTTGCCGAGTCCTCATTCTTCCCAGTGCACTCTAGTGTCAAACCCTTGAAGTTTTGAGCGATTCTTCACGTCCAACTTCGATTCTCAACCCGTGGTGATCGATTCTCACGCGCACGTTGATCTACACACTCGATTCACCACGGTTGCTGTTGATTTCGATTGGAAAACCCTGGAATAGGATTCCGCACTATTCCAGAGGCTGTCAAGCAGATTTTCCTTGGAATCGGATTGTTTCCGAGCTCCTAGTTGGTCCTACAAAGTGGTATCAGAGCTTTGGCTCTTGATTCTGCTTGATTTCCATTCAAAATCACTAAATCTTTGATTGTTCGTTCGAAGATCTGCAAAAACCCTAAGTTTCTTGTCCTTCAAGTCACTATTTCATTGAAAATCAGTGGGTTTGTGTGGTTGTTTTGTCAAATCGTTTATCCCAATTTGTTCAATATCATCTCATGATGTTCTGTACCAAATTTGGTACTTAGATCTGATCAAAATCTCAAGTTATCGCGATTTATGTTGCAAAAACCCTCAGATTGGCCGAATGAGCATGGCGGCCGAATAAGTTAGGCCGAATCTCTCTCATTCGCCGAATAGCTACATTCGACAGTCTCATTCGCCGAATAGCTCCATTCGATCAAGTCATTCGGCGAATAGCCCTCATTCGATCAGTCATTCGGCGAATAGCTTCATTAGGTCAAGTCATTCGGAGATTAGCACTCATTCGAACTCTCATTCGGCGAATAGCCTCATTCGACCCTTTCATTCGCCGAATAGGTCATTCATTCTCTCTGCTCATTCGTCAAACAGTCATACTCAGCTTTTCATTCGCCATTTCTACACATTCGGCCCCCGTCATTCGCCATAAGGATCTTCATTCGGTCCTCAGTTTGAAAATTCCTAAGTGTTGAATCTTGTTGTTCTTGATTCTATGGAGGATTTAGCATTAATGGCGAACCAGAACCACCGCATTCAGACATTATTGTTGACTGAGACTGAGACAGGAAACTCTACAAGGCTCCCAAGTTGCTATCTTAGACGATTATCCACACTGGAAGTATCGGTTTGAGATTCACATAAATGGAGTGGATACCAATTATGGATGATGATTGAAGGAGGATATCTGAGGCCTCTAATGAAGATGGAACTCCTATGCTAGTCACACGGATGACTGAGCCTCAAAGGAAGCTTTTTGATTATGAGAAGAAAGCTTATGCCATTTTATCTCAATCTATTGCTACTGATATCTTCCATCAGTTCAGACAGTTTACATCGTCTAAATATCTGTGGGATGCTTTACAACAGCGATACGAGGGAAATGATGCTTTGAAGAACATCAAGTCTAAGGCATTAAGGAAGGAATTTAACAGCTTTATGTATGTTGGAAATGAATCTTTGGATGATTTGATTGCCAGATTCTATCATCTATTGAGTGAGCTTTTCAATCATGAAGTCAAGACCACCACTCAGGAAAAGATTCAATGTTTAGCAGATGCTCTTCCTCCATAAATGGGAATCATTTTTGATGGTTCTTAAGCAGAATGAGATGATGTCACACATGGATATCAATGATTTTATTCAGAAGTTGAAGGAGCAGGAAATTGAGAACAAGTGGAAGGCTAAGAGGGTTGCTCAAGTTCAGGATCCTTCATTGTACTATTCTACACCTACTGTGGAGAAAACTTCTTCTCATGCTCCACTGAAGACTGCTTTTGTTTCTCAGACTGCTGAAGCTCCATCTTCCAATCAGATTCTTTTCAGTCAATCATCATCCTCTTCAAGTTCTCAGAAAGAACATCATCAACCAGTCACAAGTCTAAAGACAGAGAATTTTGATAAAGTTACAGTTGAGATTGCTAAAGAGCATATGGGTCTTTTGTCTACTTTGGTCATTCTTATGATGGATTGGTAGCAGGACAAATTGGAAATCCTTATCTGACGAATGATGACTACTCTCAGATAGATCCAGACGACATGGAAAGGATTGACATTATTTGGGCTTTGGCAAGTGTTGTGAGGAGAGCCAAGGAGTTTGTGAAAAGGACTGGCAAAGACATTAACTTGAACAAAGAATCTAAGTTTGGATTGATATGGCCTCTATCACTTGTTACAATTGTGGAGAAAAGGGTCACTTTGCCAGACAATGCAAACATCCAAAGAAAGCTGGAAACAAGAATTCTTTTCATCGTCAGAAGTCTTCTGCAGCAAATACAGAAAGAAGACTTGTCCCTATTGATTCTCCTGCTCAGACTAGTTCTTCAAATGCAGGCAAAGCTTTGATGGTACAGCAGGATGAAGGTGAGAATTGGGATTTCAGATTCAATTCTAAACAAGGGGACAAGATAAAGCATGTGTTGCTGAGATTCAGAAGATAGATGATCTACATGAAGAGAGTACTGCTGAAGGAGCACAGCTCAAGACAAAAGAAACATCTGGATCAGAGTCTGAAAGCTTGACTGATTCTGACACTCAATCTGAGTCTGAAGCTAATGTTGAAGAATCTCCTACTCAGTTTGCCTTTATGGTAAACTCATCTGCTACTCCTGCTGCAACTTCTCAATCTGATCAGGTATCTGATGAGTGTTCATCTTCTGTTTCTAATTGTTTTAGTGTTGACCTTAAAAGCAAGGTGAATCACAATGCTGCTTTGATCAGTGATCTCAACCAATGTATTGATGCTAACAAAGTTTTAAAAGCTAATGAAAAAGATTTTCAAGCTAAAATTGAACTTTTAAATAGACAACTTCATGAGGCTGAGATTGATGTTCTTAACAAGCAAGATGCTATAACTTCTTATCTCAATACCATTAATGAGGTAAAGAAGAAGTTAGCAATGGTTGAGTGTGATTATGAGACCCTAGGACAAAATCTCAAGAGCTATGAGAGTGCATCTTATATCATTGAGCACATGATCAGCAAAGAAGCTGATCATAACGGTAAGGGAGCTATGAGTTATCATAGATGTCCTCCACCAATCTTAAACAGCTTTGTCAATTCACCAAATGACAAAGACGTTAAAGATTTTCAAGTTATAACTCCTTTAGTAATTGATCCGATTGGGATGATTACTGATGAAGGTTCCTCTTTGTCAAAGGAATCTTCGGTGGATGGACTTGTAGAGGATTGGGTTTCAGATTCTGAGGATGAATCTGATGATTCATCTGATTGTGTTACTTCTCAGAATCCACTCCCTGTTATCAAAAAGGGTGACCCAATCTCATCTTCAAAAATATATCAAGCCTTAGGTTTTGTGAAAGCTTCAAAAGAAAATGAAGCTTGTGTGTTGAACAAGTTTAACAATCTTGTTCCAAATGGGAAAAAGGGTTTGGGTTTTAATCAGAACACGCCTAAAACAAATGTTTTCAAACCAAAAAGGCAATCTTTTTCTAAGTTAAAACATTTTCATAAAAAAGGAGAACCGGTTTGCTTTGAGTGTGGTGCACCTAGGCACTTTGTTAGATCTTGCCCACAGTTGATCAGACCAAAGATTGCACCACCCAGAAAACAAAATCAGAATTTTGTTAAACCTGTCATATCTGAGTCCAAGTCATTTCTGACAAAACCCAAACAACCAAATCAGGTTAAATCTGTGGACAAGGGTAAAGGGAAATTGATGAACTTGAATGTTCTCAAGACTGTTAATGTTGATCAATCTAAATCATGATCCATTTATCTAAAAAACTCTTTCAGTAAAAATGCAGTCTAGAAAGTAAAGTCTGAAACCACAGTTCCACCCACTTCTGACAAGGCTGTTTCAGATGGCAAATGGATCGATGTCATGATCCGAGACTCATTGGGTCAACCCAAGACCGTAAAGGCTTGGGTTCCCAAATTAAACTAATTGTCTTATTTTTGTGCAGCATGCCCCAACAGCGGCTTTAAACAGCTCTTGGATTGTCGATAGTGGGGCTTCAAGGCACATGACAGGAAATATCTCTTTGCTCTCCAATTTTCAATCTGTTCTTACATTTCTTCCTAGCTGCTTGGCCTGTAGTAGGTATCTGGTTCACTGCTTTAGGTAATGGTGGTTATGTAGCTTTTGCTAGTGACAAAGGTGGTTTTATCACGGGAGAGGGAATCTTATCAAATGGGCTAGTTTCATTTGACAAAGTCAGATATGTCAAGCAATTGGAGAATAATCTGCTTTCTGTATCACAGATCTGTGATAAAAACTACAAAGTTCTTTTCGATGACTCCAAATGCTACATTCTAAAGCAAGGTGTAGTTATCCCTGAAGAATGGATTTTGATGTTTGCCCCTAGAAAGCAAGGCTTGTACGTACTCAATATGGCCACAGCTTCAACTACATCCTCAATAGCTTCATGTTTTATGTCAAAGGCAACAGAAAAAGATTCAATACTTTGGCATAAGAGGATGGGTCATTTGAGTCTACGCAAGATGAATCACCTGGTGCACAACAATCTGGTTGAAGGGGTTAGTCTGAAGAATTTCAAGCTTTCTGATGTCTGTGTTTCTTGCTAAAAGGGCAAGCAAGTTAAGCAGTCTCACAAACCGAAGAAGTATCACTCAATCACTGTTCCACTTGAGCTGCTCCATATGGATCTTTTTGGTCCTGTTAACCGCAAGAGTATTGCTGGGGATCAGTACTGTCTTGTCATCACTGATGAATATTCCAGATACTCTTGGGTTTTCTTTCTAAAGGAGAAGTCTGAAACGTTTGACTGCATTCAAGTGTTGGTTACCAAACTTGAATCTCTCTATAAGCTCAAGATTCGCATACTCAGAACCGACAATGGGACAGAGTTCAAAAATCACAACATGGAGAACTTTTGTAATGAACGAGGTATTGTTCAACAATTTAGTGCTCCATATGTTCCCCAAATGAACGGTGTTGCTGAGCGAAAGAACAGGACTTTGATTGAGGCTACTAGGACTATGCTTGCAGATTCGTCTCTTCCAGTTCAATTCTGGAATGAAGCTGTAGCTAATGCTTGTTACACTCTAAATCGAGTGTTGATAGTGAAGAGACATGGAAAAACTTGCTTCGAATTGCTCCATAACAGAAAGCCAAATCTTAATTATCTTGAACCATTTGGTGCACCATGCACTATGCTTAAGAAACATGAGCAAGGCAAGTTTAATGAAAAGGTGGAAGAAGGGTATTTTCTTGGGTACAGCACTCCAAATAAAAGAGTTTATAACAGATCAACTCAAAATGTGGAGGAGTGGTACCATGTTGATGTTCAGAAGTATTCCATGCCCCCACCTGGGAAGGGTCCTGATTGGATGTTCAACTATTCTGATCTGTTTGACTCCTTCAACATGCCTCCCATGTACACTGATGAAGATGTTGTTGTTCAGATGCTGTATGATGCACAAAATGCACAAAATGCACCTGAAGAAACAATGCAACCCTCATCTGTTTCCACTCCTACAGCACTGACAAATGATGACAGCTTAGACACAGACGACAACTCAGTTCCTCAAGCTGCCCCTGAACCAGCTGTTGACAATCTTGTGCCAGGACTTGAGGATCTGAATCTGAATAATCTTGATCCACATGTTGAAGTTCCTGCTCATCCTGTTGGCAGAATTAATCGGATTCATCCTCAAGAAAATATTATTGGAAGTCCTTTATATGGGGTCAAAACAAGAAATCAGCTTTCTTCAGGAGGACTTGCAGACATTCTTGACTTTGCAGATGTAAACTTTTGTACCCATTCATGTTTTATCTCCCAAGTTTAGCCACGTTCTGTTACTGAAGTTCTCAAAAGAATCGTGGGTAGATGCAATGCAAGAAGAACTTCTTCAGTTCAAAAAGTTAGGTGTCTGGAAATTGGTTGACAGACCAAAAGGTGTGAAAGTAATAGGCACCAGATGGGATCTTCGTTGCAAGAAGGATGATCATGGTATCATTGTGCGAAACAAGGCACGTCTGGTTGTTCAAGGATTCAGACAAGTTGAAGGTTTGGACTATAATGAAGTATTTGCACCAGTTGCTCGACTTGAAGCCATTCGTATCTTCTTGGCTTATGCATCCTTCAAGAAGTTTAAAGTTTATCAGATGGATGTAAAGAGTGCATTTTTTCATGGTGTGATAAATGAAACAGTGTATGTCAGTCAACCTCCCGGGTTTGAGGATCCATTGCATAGAGACCAAGTCTACAAGTTAGATAAGGCCTTATATGGATTGCATCAAGCACCGTGAGCATGGTATGAGACACTGTCTACTCATCTTCTGAACAACGGGTTCAGAAGAGGTGTCATTAACTGTACACTGTTCATTCGAGAAAAGGATGGTGACTTACTCTTGGTGCAAGTATATGTGGACGACATCATCTTCGGTTCAACAAATGATGATCAGTGCAGAGAGTTTGAAAAGGTTATGAAAGAGAAGTTTGAGATGAGCTCAATGGGAGAGATGAAATTTTTTCTGGGATTACAAGTGGATCAGTCTGAGGCAGGAAACTTCATTCATCAAACCAAATATGTTGGGGATATACTGAGCCGGTTCAGAATGTCTGATGCAAAGCCTGCTGGTACCGCACTGGCTGTCAATCACGGGATTACACCAGATAAAAAGGGGGAGTTAATTGATGCTACTTTGTACCGAGGAATGATTGGGTCTCTTATGTATCTTACTGCTTCTCGGCCAGACATCATGTTCGCCACATGCTTGTGTGCACGTTATCAATCAAAACCAAGAGTGTCTCATCTGATTGCTGTCAAAAGGATTATGCGTTATCTGAAGGGTACTCCTGATCTCGGTTTATGGTACCCTAATGATGATAATTTTGAACTTACTGCCTACAGTGATTCCAATTATGGTGGCTGCAAAAGAGACTTCAAGTCAACATCTGCGGGATGTCAGTTCTTTGGAACCCGATTAGTTACCTGGCAGCGCAAGAAGCAGACGTCGGTGTCTACTTCAACCTGTGAAGCTGAATATATTGCTGCTGCTAGTTATTGTTCTCAGATCGTCTGGATCCAACAGCAACTCAGGGACTATGGGTTACATTTTTCTAACACCCCTATATATGTTGATAACACTGCCGCCATAGCTGTCACTAAAAATCATGTTCAACACTCAAAAACAAAACACATCGACATTAAATATCACTTCATACGTGATTGTTTTGAAAAGAAATTAATCGATGTTGTTAAAATTCACACCGATCACCAGAAAACCGATCTTTTCACAAAAGCTTTTGATAAACCCAGATTTTTATATCTGTTATCAGCTAATGGTGTTTTCCAAAAGGATGAAGACCTACCTTCATCTGAATCTAACAAATGATCATCATCTTTCTTAGATAATTTTTGTTTTGTCTATTTATTTTATTTCAGTTTTCTTGTCTAGTTTCTTTTCTTAATCAAAAACTCAAAAAGATTTTCTGTTTTAGGTTTTTAGGAGGAGATAGTTGTTAATTGAAAAACCAAAAACATTTGAAAATTGAAAAACCAAAAACATTTGAAAAATTCAAAAATACAAAAACAGTTGAAAAAGTTAAAATTGAGATGGTCTTTCTTTGAAAAAGTGACACATTAATCTATCATGATATAGAAGCTAAGTTGAAGGTGTAAGCTGAACACACATGAAAATTATGATGTGGTGTACTGATAGGCCAACTCTACAAATGAATAAACAGCTTGTGATAACTTAGAAAGTCCGATTTGTGGAATCTGTTTTATAAACACAACTTATGTGAAAAATAGTTTTTGACTCAAATCAAGCATACACCGGTCATCTTGGAATCAAATGAGGCTTCAATTAAACAAAAACAAAAACAAGCTGGTATTAAGCTTGAAGAAAAAGAAAAGCAAGATGGTATTAAGCTTGAAGAAAAATAAAAACAAGCTGGTATTAAGCTTGAAGAAAAATAAATGCAAGCTGGTATTAAGCTTGAGAAATAATTGAACAAATTAAGTTCGATTCCATACACGTGCCATATTGCTGGGACGAACCTAGCTGAAGCCGTCCATTTGGATAGAACAAGAAAAATACAAAAAGATAATAAAATTGAAATCTTATTGAATTTATGATGACTGGTATTAAGATATGCAGAAATGAGTTATAAACTGATTTTGATCTTTAATGGTGAAATGAAATGGGGAACTCAATCAGAAAACATGAGTAATCACAAAGTTTGTTTAGTAGTTGTGTATTTTATGGTTTAAGATTGGACAAATATATCAGTAATCGTATCATAAGATAAATGTGTCTAAGGTGAAACATTCAATGAAGCTGATGTGATGTGATTAGATGTATGTGTTATTTTATCAATAGACTTCTCACAAAAACATGTGTTTCTTTGTCTTTAGTTACTAGTTGTACAGTCGTAATTCTGTTTCAGAAAAGTTCAAAAAGATTTTATATTTTCGATTTAAGTTTAGATGATCATTTGTAGGTTCAGACGTCTGTCTCATCTGAATCCTAAACCAACCAGACATATCTTCATAAACGGCATCTGTTTACTTGATCAAAATGTTAAATCTTGAAATTGGTTGTGTTTTGTGCTAAGTATGTCTCATTCGACCGAATGAAACTCATTCGGCGAATGAGTCAATCAACGAATGTCTCATTCAGCGAATGAAGGTCATTCGGCGAATGAAACTCATTCGGCGAATGACTTCATTCAAAGAATGTCTCATTCGGCGAATGAAGATCATTCGGCTAATGAAACTCATTTGGCGAATGACTTCATTGGAAGTATGACCCATTCGGCGAATGACTTGTCATTCGGCCAAATCAATTACATTCGGTCAAATCAATTACATTCGGTCAAATTGATTTATCTGTTAACTGTTTTGATTTGATTCTGTTGTTCTGACATGTGTATTTCTCTGATTTTCAGAATGGCTGGATATAAATCAGTGACGAAGAACAACATATGCGCACATCTGGATCTTACCACTCCGAACGCCAAGCACTACACTAAGATTATTACCTTTCTCAGGCGTTCGAGGATCTTTACTGCCATCTCCACTATACATGTGCCATATCATTCGCATCAACAGGATTTCTGGGCTTCGGCAGATATCGATTGTGAGGCTGAACCTCCAGTGATCAGAGGAAAGGTTCTTGGACATGATGTGGTTATTTCAGCCGAGCACATCAGGAGAGTTTGTGGTTTTCAGGATTCTCATGATCAGCCTTATTTGTTAGATCGCTACTTGGTTCGTGGCTGCTTTATGAGATGCAAGTATGAGGGAGATCTAGGAGCTGGGATTCTCAACAAAGCTTATATGTCTCCGCAGTTTAAGTATCTTGCACACGTACTGATTCATTGTCTTGATCCAGGAGAGGAGGATTTGATGACATGCGAGAGACCATACAGTGTGCCTTTGTTGCACTTGTGCTGAACAGACCATTCAACTTCTCTGAGATGGTTTTCACTCACATGAAGGAGAACGTAGCTTTGAAGGGAGAAAAGAAATTTTTGATGTACCCGAGGTTCCTGCAACAATTGATAGATTCTTAGTTACCTGACTTGCCGAAGATCAATGCTGACATTATCAGGCTGAAGCATATGAATGATCTCACCCTCAACAGGGTGATGTCATACAGAGGGAAAGAAAGGAAGCCTGCTTCTAGATCCTTATTTGGTCATCTCTCTAGGCCAGAGTACATAGCTCCTGCTGGTCGGAGATGGAGACATGATGATTCTGACTCCAAGATGGAGGACATTGTTGTGCCCGGTGATGATGGAGATGATGAAGGAACTGGTGGTGCTGGAGGTGAAGGTGTTAGTGGTGCTGGTGGTGCTGGAGGTGCTGGTGTTAGTTCAGTTGCGGTGAGCACTGTTGGTGTTAGTGCTGATGTTGTTACTACTATGTATGTTAGCATGGTGGATGTTGGTGGTGTGAGTGCAGGTGGTGTGAGTGCTCGTCTTAGCACTTCTGCTACAGATGAAGAGGTTGACATTGATTCATTGATGGAGTTAGATTTCTTGACGACTACAACCTCCACAGTGTCTATTCCTCTTGATACTACAGTCACTACATCTGCAGCAGATGAAGATGAGTCAGAGGACTCAAGTGAAGATGATGGTGAAGCCGGTGCTGATGAGGCTGGTAGTCCTGATTCTGAAGATACACCTGATGAAGAGTTCGAGACTGTTTGGCTTGGGGGAGGATGACAAAGAGGAAAGGAAGAGGAGTGAAGCAGAGATAGAAGAGATTTCTGATCCTTTATTCATTCCAGATTTTGACATTTCTCCACCTCCTCGGTCCTCTGCTCCTGCTACTGCAGCTATGTCTACTGCTGCTATTCAGTCTTCATCTTCTCGGACTAGGAGAGGAAAGAGATCAAGGTTTTCTTTCCAGAGGAGATCAGAACTGATGACAGCTGCTACAACCACTGTTACATCAGTAGCTTCTGTCTCAGTTTCTTCACTGACTAGGTCAAGGGCTGTTCCAGCACATTCCACTATTGCCCTCTGACCACCTCTATTGCTCAGGCTCCTTTGTTTACTGCTGCATCTGCTGGCCCCTCTACATCTCGAGCTGACACGTTCATACCTACTGTTTCAGTTGTTGATCAGCTGAGCACACTGAACAGTACGGTACTTAGATTGATAGAGAGGAGCATGGAACAGGACAAGAAGAATAAGGAGCAGGAACTGGTGATTGCTCAGCTTACTCAGAGAATAGAAGAGCAAGATGCTTTGCTTCTACAAGCAGCAGATCAACGAGCAGATCTCAGGGCTAGATCTGCTCAGCAAGAGGAGCAGCTGTTAAAGTACATTGATGAGCATAATCAGTTGGCACTTACTGTCACTGATTTCAGTGATCGTATTCTTGCTCTGGAAGCTGAGAACGCCCGACTTGCTGAACTGGTTGAAGGTTCCAAGGAGGGCACACCCAGAATTGAAGGTTCTGCATCAATCTCTAATGATTCAGACTCAGACAAGGAAGAAAAAGAGGACGATGAAGAAGAAGATGAAGAGTCTGAGGAGGAAAAAGTAGATTATGATAGTACTGACAAAGACGAGGACTCTGATGATGATGATCAGTCTGGATCAGGGAATGGGTCTTCTGATTCTTCAGGTTCTGATAATGATGATGATGACCAAGAACCTTCTCCTTCTGAGATTAGGTCCAAGTCTGCACATGACAAGAAGAAAGCTCCTCCTCCACCTCATCCTGCTCAGACAGAAGAATCCACAGCTGCCGAGGAAGTCGAAGCTGTGCCATTGAGACGTCAGTTAGATAAGACTTTGACGATGATTTTAGACGCTCAAGGCATCATACAGCACTCGGTTAGCTACGACAAAGAGGAGGGAGAAATTATACATTGCCTATCTAAGGAACAGATTGCAGAACTGTTCAGGCTTAACCCAGATGAGGTTGTTGCTGATGATTCCTCTGTACCGGTGTTTGATGAACCATCTCCAGAACCTTTTGATGACATTGATGAGGTTATTCTGGAGGACATAACCGAGGAGGAGTATCCAAAATACACATCAGCTGAGGAAGAGCTACCAACATTTACTGATCAGTTTGATCAAGCAACCGAAGATCTATTGATCCGATACTTAGAAGAACAGGTTGAGGTCAGCAAAGCCGAAGCTGATTATCAAAAGAAAAGGAAAGAGGAATGGCAGGCCTACTAGGAGGTCCTGAAAAGGGAAAGCACCATGAAGATGCCAGACTCACACAAGAAAGTCTACAGGACCAAAGGCTACAAGGCTGGAGGTCAAATTCTGAGCTGGGCATACTTTCATGATTTAGGGTGCTATGCGGTGAAGAGAGAGAGAGGAATTGATTATTTCAAGCATCCCCATGACTTTAAGACGTTGCCTGGCTTTGAAGTCAATCAATTAGCACGTCTAAAGATGTTGTACAGTGAAGATTCGGGGATGTCTGCTTGGTTTTCCCGGCAACTCCAGTACGAGTACCGAAAGAAGTGGGTGAACTTCCAGCCTCAACAGCCTGAATGTTATTATCTGCCAGAGATTGATGGAGAGACCCGAAAGCATAAAGTTATCCTGAAGTGGCTTCCTCCTAAAGTCTTGAAGAAGATTCCTTTGAGGAAGATGCGTCAAGATTTTATGGAAGGCTTCCGATGGTGGTATTATGACGGACGTACTGGAGAAGCTGTGATCGTTCTATGCAAAGATAAGAAGTAGGAGACAGTACGGATTTTTGAGCCAATGTGGTTGACTAACTTGTCCCACAAAGATGTTATAGCACTGTATCGTCATCAGATTTTCTTCGATGTACAGGACATGGAACAGGCACTTCAGTTCATGAGAGTGATCCGAATCTGCATATGCTTAAAGGTTCATGCTGGAGCTGACTGGAAAGCTATTACTGAGAAATATTTCAAGAAAGACACTTCCAAGAGTTGAACTAGGTCAAAGGGGGAGTTTGTTGGTGCACTAAATGTCCCTAGTTCGATTTTGTATTATCAATCATGTAATATTCAAGTTATGTTAATGGAAGTTGTCTTTATATATCGTTCTTAATGTTTAATATTGATTATATGATTGTTTGATTTGATTTAATTAATATTTGAGTATGAGTATGACTCATTCGGGAGAATGACTATAACGAATGAAGTCATTCGCCGAATGAGAATAGCGACTGACTATACTCAGCGAATGAGCCATTCGCCGAATGACTCATTCGACTGACTTGTCTATTCGACATAGTCATTCGCCGAATGAGTTGTTTCGGCCACTCATTCGACCGAATGACTACAGTCTATAAATACATGTTCAAATCTTTTCAAACCTAACTTTGCCGAGTCCTCATTCTTCTCAGTGCACTCTAGTGTCAAACCCTTGAAGTTTTGAGCGATTCTTCACGTCCAACTTCGATTCTCAACCCGTGGTGATCGATTCTCACTCGCACGTTGATTCTACACACTCGATTCACCACGGTTGCTGTTGATTTCGATTGGAAAACCCTGGAATAGGATTCCGCACTATTCCAGAGGCTGTCAAGCAGATTTCCCATGGAATCGGATTGTTTCCGAGCTCCTAGTTGGTCCTACAGTCTAATTAATGTTTGATCACCAACGTTCGTGAGACTCGTGTGTGTCTTTCGATAATTCCGCAAATTATCTTTGAAAATTTGTGTTCGTCGTTAGGAACCGTTTGCATGCTTGATTAACCATAATCAACATGCATTGCACAATCCAATAATTCCCTGAATTATTGTTTTGCGTTTGTGTTTGTATTTGCCACACTTGGTTTCCAAAACCAATGTGCAATGTACGATTCGATAGTTCCTTGAACTATCGTTTCGCAGTTGTGTGTGTTTGGCTCATCTAATCAAACATAATTAAATGAAATACAACAAGTATGAATGTGAAATACATAGAGTGTAAGAGTTGAAATTTACCTGAAATTGTCAGGTGTCACATACATGCACATGATTCATAAGAAAGGTATGCATGAATAAGCCATGCATTACGTAAACATGCCTTTCCCCCAATTTCTTTAAGTTACAAACTAAACAAGATCTTGGATCCTAGAGAATTAAGAAATCGTCACCTTCATAAATTTATGCACTTAAACTTTAAAAATAAACTAACTCCTTGCAACCCCAAACTGCTTAAGCCAAAACTAGGAAATTCAAACAAAAACAGGTTTTGACAACTCAATATCCCAACCACGAGAACTAACCTAAAAATCACTAAACCAACTTCAATCTTCAGTAAGGTAACAAATAAAACTTAGAACTTCACCCTTTTAGTTGTAACTTAACCAAGAAACTTTAGTTTCAAAAGAGTTTAGGTGAATTGTTTGTAAAAAAAAAGAAGAAAAAAGAAGGGGCCTTATCCTGCTCAACTAACCCAAAGCATCAATCAAGGGAGTACACCTCCATTGACTTCCCAGCATACCTACGACAGCAGCATGGTACACATCACACCCCACTTTTAATGTAGTATTCTTTTTCCAAGAAACCTAGGAACCATCAACCTCCTAAAATGAAACCATTCAGCCATACCATGCTACTACGACAACTATCATCACCCCTTTATTCTTAGCTGTCCAGCCAACACAACCACAAGCCACCTTCCTATCAGCCATTCCATGATATAACCTTTCAATTTTAAAAGAAGTGGCGGTAGTACGGGATTCAACACTCATTCCTCACTAATCTCTCTTCTTTTTCCTATAAATACCAAGATTATCAACTCACAAAACCACACCCAATCACCACTCTTACTTCCCTCACCTTCCTTGACAATTCTGGTGGAATATTCCCCAAAACCAAACAACAGCCTTCGAACCAGCACCAAAAACCCAGCCACCTCAACCGAACACTCATCTTGTAGCTGAAGTATTTCTTGGGGGCTAACAATCAAACAACAAGCTGCTCGATTTGGTAGTCTCGTCCAGCAGCAAACCAACGAGAAGCAGCCAACTCCTCAAGCAGTCGAGCAGCAACCAAGCAGCAGCCCTTGAGCAGTCCATCCAGCCTTCTTTTTCCTTGCTTGCTAATTGCTATACGTAAGATCTACCTTCTCAGCATTAAACCACGATTACAATAAGTTCAAGACCTGCTTAAACATGACCCACATCCTTGTTGCACATACATGGTATAATAATCATTCCATGCACACATAAAACTAAATTTATACAGAAAAGAAATGGAGCCAGTTGCTGGAAGGATTACTAAACCAAGAATATAAACATACTAAAATGATGTTGAGCCCATCACTTTACCAACTAAAATGGCTCAGGCCCCAGAAAACTAAAACCAATGAGTTTGGATAATAACCAGAATATATGTGGTGTATCTTTGAGCTTTTAACATTCCAAGTGGTCACCTTCGAATACTAGTCCAACCTACCTAAGTTTCTAGCTGAAACATGCTAAATTCGGTCACAACAGTACCATGCATGCAAGAGATAGACTTATCATGCACACATTAACATCAGCCATAGTTCGAAACCATGGGTTTGGCCAATCGAGTAAAGGGTCAACAAAGAAAACCTATGACAAGATTTTTCTTTCATAAATAACGCTACAAGAAAATGGGTTGTAATTCAATAAGGATTAACAAGATATTTCTGGAAATAAACCACATAAGAAAGAAAAAGGGAGTTAAAAATCATGACATGATTTCCTAAGGTAAGAAGGACTTAGAATTCGTGTATATAAAAGAATAGACCTATTCATATATGCATAGGTACATAAGCTTTGAATGTTCATAAGTAATATGCACAAAGAAATAAATAAACAAAAATAAATACTACATAATTAAAGTTAGTCAAATTTAGAAGTTCGAATCAACCGACCGTTTTACTAGAATATGGATGATCCCCTGATGCTATCAACCTACTATATTGTAGGACTTACATAGAGCGATTTTCATCAATTCAAGAACTCAAGAATCTTCTCTCATCACTATAACTGTGAGTTTTCGTAGCCCCTTTTTAATGCTATTTTAACTTTTGGGGTGTTATGCATGCTACATAAATTATTTATACAAGAATTTGCACATGGTTATGATGTTGTTGCATAAGACAAGAATTTATCACTTAAATGGCCCTACTCTCTACACAACCATTTAACTCACGATGTTGAGCCGAGGGATTAATATAAGTTAGTACTAGCGGGGTTTGACAAACCTCCATTCATGGTTTGGTCGCACCAAACATGATTCCATGGTTTATGAATGATATATTTCCAAAAAGAATTAATGTTTTGTGATAAGACATTAGCAAGAAAGGGTGTACAAGAAGTCAGTAGGTATGGTTGTAGACTTATGAAAATTGCTTCCAAATCTCATGCTTATTTATGAACAATACATACTTCACTGTTTTATCGAGTCGTAAACCTACGAACTCACCAACAATTTTGTTGACCCATGATTTAACATGCATTTTAGGAAATTAGAAGCTAAGCAAGTAGCTGAAGAAGTAAGCAAGTCTTTTGGATATAGCTGGAGATTTATTTATAATACCTACACGAAATTAGGCTTTAGATTTTGAATCTTTAGTCTTGTATAACTATTACTTATTTTTGTGGACATGGGTTAGTATGCTATGACATGTTTAGAATTCTCTTTTCTGTAATGTGCTCAAGATATACAGTTTCGTTCCATCCCTGCGATTCCGCTGTTGGCTAGGGTGTGACAGATTGGTATCAGAGCCATTGGTTATAGAGAACTAGGAAAATGTCTTAGGTATTGCCTAGACTATAACCTTAAGCTCAAAATTCTAAGATAGTGTTTTTTACATAACATGTGATCTTTTGCAGCAATGGTTAAAGAATACAAAGTCGATGGCGTTACTTATATGGACCTTACCAGTACTGAGGAGGTCATACCACTAGACGACACCGACTCTGAGGATGAAGTCACCAGTCAGCTAAAGAATGTCAACCTAGGAGTCCTGACTACCGATGGACAGCCTAATCAGCCCCACTTCGAGATAGGAGAGTCTTCATGAGTCAGGGAGCCTCTGACCGAGACCGTTCTCAGGGCTCTTCGTGCGTACCAAGCCCATCAAACGGCCGAGGGTCTTCGCGTTCAGTCAAAACTGAACGCCACTAAAGAAGAGTTGGACGACTTGGTGCAACTGATGCACGAGATTACCCACAAACTTAAGATAATGGACCATCGACATAAGGTCCATGAGGAGGAGAACATCCAACATCATAAGGACACTCGATTGAAAGCTGAGTTAGGATTCTGTTGGACTGTACTCGGGATTCTCTTAACCATAGCATGGATACTATATCACATGTTGTTCTAATCTTTCATTGCAATATAATCCCATTTTGATTTATGTAAGGGAATGACAAGTGATCACAATGCACTCTCAGGGATAATTGCTCTAATTATTGTATTTTTATAAGATTAATGAAGAATTTTTTTTATACAAGATGTAATGTATGTATATATCACTTATCAAAAACTATATTCTCCTTTATGTGCAGTCATGGCAAACAACGAGAACAACTACGTCGTCCGACGCATTCCACTCGTAGTTCTTTCCGACAGCGACACTGATCTGTCAGAGCACTCTATCACAATTATGAGTAACATATTATTACTTTAAAGATAGCATAACACTTTGGGGAGATAAATCCAACGATTATTTATCGAGTCTATAAAACTTGTGAGACTCACCAACTTTTAGTTAACCATTTTTCTCATGTTTTTCAAGTCTTTAATTGCGAGGTTAGACCGGGATACCTTTTGAGCTACACAGAAGATTTGTTAATATAGCCAAGATGTGTAGGCCATAATTCTTTTGGAATCTTCTATATGTGTAACAGTTGGATCTAGACAATGATGTTGAAAAAATTTGGTTGTTATTTTGAATATTAAGTGTCGCAAGCATTTATGTTAATCATACACTCTAGATTTCCATATTGTCGCACCTCCCGTGATCCCGCCGTCGACAGGGGTGTGACAACTTATATGCACTTAAAACATGCAATCACAACTCCAAATGGTCCATTATAACCAAAACCCCCATTTAAAGACATACCACACAAAACCAAAACTCTAAACGGGTCAAAATTAATCAAACCTACTTATATACGCTTAGAACATGCAATTACAACTTTAAATGGGCCATTATAACCTGAACTCACATTCAAAGACATATTACACAAAACCAAAACTCTAAACGGATCAAAATTAATCAAACCTACTTATATATACTTACCAAATGTGTAACTACCATCTCGTTATAACCAACCAAAGCTTCCCTTACAATATATCTCTCTCCATCCTTCAACATGCTTTGCCATGCCAGTTTCTTAAACCTATAAATAGTTAAAATTTTATCAATGAAATTTCAAATATCTATCAACACATCTTTTGAAAATACTATGTTTTTACTGCAGTGTAATGCCTTTGTACATAAGATTGTGTCCTGTGATAATTTCCATAGAGTTATTTTGAACGATTTGCTAAATTTGCTTGGGACCGTTTCTTGTATGTGGGAGTTGTAAATATATCCTCATTGATCGAACCCAAGCATCTAGATTCATGCCCTCTTGGGGTTTGTCTTTGCTTTCTCATAGTCATCATAACCTCTATGCTTATCAAAATGTTTTTTGAGCTTTGTTTTTCGATCTTTATAGCGGTTTGCACAATCCGCTTGGATCCCATGTTTAATCCCTTCCTAGTGTTCGGGGTTGTGAAATTGTTTATTTTTTTATTTATCTGCTACAAATATTATTTTTAATTAATTAAAAATAAACAAATACAAAATAATTACCTATAGCGACGACATCTAGTCACTATAGGTTTTAGAAAACCGCCAACATTCCCGCCTATTCGGTAGCGAGGATATGTTGTCGCTTTATGTCAAAGAAATAAATTTTCGGATCCTCTTCTGTTGCAACTACTTGTCGTCGCTCTATCCATATTTCCAGTGATGACACTGGTCATCGCTATATACTTCAACCCTATAGACCCATATTCTTGTAATGGAACATGATTTTCACAATGAATTAAAATAGTAAGAGTTCATAATAAAACGTTGTACAGTGATTACTTTAGTTTTATAATTCATGAGTTAGACTTTAATCAGTATTATAAGCTAGTAACACGAATTTCAAATATAAACAAAAATGAGATTTCGGTCATTTCACCAAAATTTTGAACTCGTGTTGTATCATGTTACATGTATAACATATTAACAGCAACACGCATAAAGGATTTTAGCAACGGTCCGAAAATTTGTAAATGATTAACGATCATTAGAAAGCAAGATAATATGAGCAAAATTCGCATGAGAAACCGGTTAAATCGTTTAAGCTTCTAAATATTAAAATATTTTAGTATAGTGAGAAGGTTTTAAAAATAAAACTACAAATTAAAGGGCTAAAATCACATCAATTTTAATATGGGGTACGTGGGATGGGTTCATTCAATTCGTATGTGTCCTTCCATAGGTGAGTTTGAGGGTGTATATTATTTACGTGTGTGTATAAGCAACCGAAAATGGGTTTTATTTCATGTGCATTTGTATTTTATTTGTAGTTATCATGTGTGTATGTGCAGGGGCGGCTCTAAGAATTAGGGTGGTGCCCGGCCGCTCGGGATAGGCCAGGAAATAAAGATCCCTAGCGAATACAAATATTAAAGCAGTGGTGTTCAAAAAAATCAAAAACCAGGCCGTATTTGTAACTAAAAAGCGAATTTTGAATTTGGATTTTGGTTCGGTTTCCAACCATATCCGAGTTCCTAATCGTGTCCGAATTCTGAATTTTAGTTTGAATTTGGTTTGTTCGGTTTACTCAGTTAACCGAATAAACCTAATTCAGATTTAAAATTATTATTTGATACACACTAATATAAGATAAAATTCGATTTATTCGGTTTATAACAGGTTTATTTGGTTGAATTCGGTTTGTAACCGGATTTATTTGGTTTTTAATCAATTTATTCGGTTTTTTTGGTATTAACCAAAACTGAACCGAACCACTTCCCGACTTTGGTTCGGTTTCGGATAGAATGAAAACCGGTTAAATTAAACCAATGAGCACCACTGATTTAAATGACATAAAAGTAACTTTTGATGCTTTATATGGAATTAATTTTTGTAACTATTAAACCGTGTTTTTGTAAATAGTTTCTTTTCGTTATTTATAACTTGTTGATTTTCGTTTAAATGAGTCTCTACGTCAAAAAAATTGTGCCCCTTAAAAAATGGCCAATGATATAACAGAAACAATTGTAATATATTCAGATTATTTGCTTCATATAGATGAATATTATGTGTGGGTTTTGCACATGGGTGCAGACACCCTTCGATGACCATACTGAAAAACAAATACATAACACACATTTTTATTTAGTATTGCGCACTCAAAATGTCTTATAGGCAAGGGTCTAGGGCCCCTAAATTTTGGGACCCCAACCGTTTGGGTTATCGTTCAGGTTATTTATGTTGTTGTTTTAAATCTGAAAATTCGAGAGTTCACTCGTATTTTTAAAATATAAAATTTGTTTAAGGTTTTCTCTTTCCAAATATTTACTTCTATGTTTTTGTTTCACATTTATTTGACATTGGAATATATCATCTATTAGAGGTACGAGTAAAAGATTTTGAAAAGTTTTCTAGTGATAAAGATAGTAATCAAGCTGATTAATAAAGATGAGTAGAGTTATAAAATATTGCCACTAAGTATTGTACTTTATAACAGTTTTTGTTTATATTATTTATGATTATCAATTGTTAACTGTAATTATGAGTAAACTTATGTAAATAAAGACAAATTAACATATTTTTATGTTTTTTAGAATTTACAAGCCATAATTTTTTATCGCATTAAAAATATTATTTATGTAAAGTGCCTCATTTTTTGTATTTGTCTTGAACCTCTAAAAAACTTGAGCCGACTGTATACATACATTGTAATTACACCCTCAAATTTTGCTGTTAAATTACCAATCTCTATGGTGGTTATATAACTAATAACGGTTAATTGGTTAACTAACTACCAGGGTAACTTTTTTAAGTACAAACTTTGACATTCTAATAACACTATATTATCTAAATAATAAATCCCAGCAATCACTCTTCTAATCAAGATAATCTTTAAACTTGCTTGTTCATCCATTGCAAGAGTCCTGCTCTTGTTCCTTTTTCATTTGTATTCCAATTGCGATTCGATTTTAAACTCTCTTGATGCATTTTTATCAAGACTGAAACATGTTAGCGTCGTCACCATCAAATTGAAATTGGTCTCGTTATTATTGAAGGATAAGTCTCGAACGACTGTTAATTAGTATTTGAAATGGAAATGTGTTCAACTTCCTCGGTCCTACGATCAACAAACTTCGATTGCTTTTCTTTCATCTGATCTTTCTATACCACAAAGGTCCCTTCTTTGGTCATCCCCTATGGATCGAAAACCTTCGATCCCATTTCTTCACGATCTTGCTTCTTGGTTTGAGTTCGTCCTTCACTATGTTATAGAGTATATAACTTCGGTCATAGGGATCTTTTGCTCAAACACTCCTTTCCAAACGTGAAATTCTTTCTATTTTTATTATTGTTAAAGAGTTTGAAACCATAGAAACCTCTAGATGTTCATGCTCAATATCTCTAGACATCAATGTTCTATATCCTTCCTTTTCTTCGATCATGAACTGCTTGAGTTGATCCACTTCAAACCTCTTCAAACCTCTGCTCTGATACCCTTGTTAGTGGCCTTCAATCCTGGATCGAACGAATCACACAAATCCATAATTACACAAGAGATCAAAAATACATATTTGTGAATGTGAAGAACAATCAATTTAAAAACTTTTGCGTTCAATATATTAACTGAATACAAAAATAACCGACACAATGTTCCGGACTTGCAATCTCATTGATACTGTTTATGCCTGGCAAAATGGGCTGGTTGGGTCGGGTTGAGTAGCGGGTCAGAACGGGTTCGGGTCATGATGGGTGCAGGTCAAAACGAGTTTTAAGCAAAATAAGTTTAGGTCTAAATGGATTGTTCTTGAAAAACATCTATTTAAGTTAGCTTAAGATGTGTTATAAGTAAACAATTAGTCTAGTTGAATAATTTTTAGTGATTTTCTCATCAAATATGTTATTAATCATTTTTAAATGTTTGAATCCATTTCATTTACATACTTTTTTTGTTACCCGTCTTGACCCGTATTGTATTTAAGTGATATTCATCTCAACTCATTCAATATTATGATGTTACACATTTCAACCCATTATATTACAATTGTTTACTTAAACCAACCCATTTTCTTTGATATGGGTAAAAATTGCCACCGCTAGAAGACCATCGTGAAATGTTGCCATTTGTCAACAACGGTTGCAGTAGAAACCCTCAGCCATTTGATGAATTTCACATGACAATAGCAAGACAATATTTAAACTATTTTATACCGACATTTGGGCTTTCCAATTATGCACAAATGCATATTCACGTAAACTTTTTTAAGCCCACACCAACTTTAAAGATACTAACCCATCTAAACTTAAACTTAATTAACAAAGTACTTTTGACCCAAAATAATAAAACAAAAAACATAGATTCAAGGTTATAAAGGAATTAATACCAATATCATGCATGCCTATATAGAGTGTGTGTGGTCGACACAAAGAATAAAAGTTTATATCAGATTGGAACAAAATCGTGAGGGTAAATGGAAAAGTGGTGGTTAAAGTTTGTCCCTTCTCTTTGGAGACCAGGGTTCAAGTCTCACTGAATGCATTTTAATAGATACCAGGTGAGGGAATAAATCTTGAACTTAATCGGGGTTCTGAACCAATGGGGGCGATGGTTTACCTATTCCACAGCCAGGGACGAAGGATAACTAGGGCCAGGGTTGGCCCCGGCTCCTGTTGTTTTTCGACTCAAAAGCAGGTATGTAGTAAGATTTGGTCGGAAAATTTTATATTAATAGAGTCCGCCCCCCCCCCTACAGAAAAATTTCATATACTAGGGTCACGAGTCGCCGTGGCTTTTGGCCCCCTACAGAAAAATTTCAAGTTTCGTCCCTGTCCACAGGGTTCCCGTACATTAGGGGGTACGGTATCACGGTCTTCGATCGAGTAATCGATCTTAGTTACCAACTGTCAGGATAACTGAATGTAGCACGACTGTCGTTAAAAGAAAAACAGAAAAGTGATTTGTGATTTGGTTATTGTGAGGGAATATTATATCCCAACAGAAAGCAAATGTGTGCATGTTTAAATCGTGGGCCGATCAAGGATTGTGAGTGTATGTTGCGTGTGTGTAAGTTTAATATTGATTGTGGGTTGAATTGTGTAAATGTGTGCTAATGAGTGTGGGTTTAAGAATGGAATTAGGGTTTCATATACAACTATGCAAGCTTGTTGATCGTTAAACATAATCCTTACCTATTGAGTTAAAGAAACGAATAACTAAATTATATCTTGAAAATAAATTAAAAATTGTAAAGACTAATAAAGGCTGATGCTCACCAAACTTCTATTTTGCCTAAGTACCAGACTCTACAGAGACAAACAACCTTCGGAAGGAAGGAATTACTCTTCGGAAGCAACATTGCTTCTGAAGGATAACTCACTCCTACCGAAGGCTGTACAAGACAAACTACTTCGTAAGGCTAACACTTAACAGATCTAAAGCTTCAAAGCTTCCGAAGATCTAAAGCTTCCGAAGATCAAAATCTTCCGAAGACATTAAAGCTTCTGAAGAACAAAGGCTTCCGAAGGTTCTCCTCTACATTCTCTAAAGACAAAGACTTCTGAGGATAATCATCTGACAAAGACTGTAGTTGATTACTTTTATAGTACAAAAAGGTGCTGACAACAGACATGTTGGTCTGAGAACAACAAAGATAACATACCAAGAGTCAGACACTACACCTTACTTCTTCTCAGCTGCATTAAATGCAAAAGCTCATCTGAAGCCTTGAAGATCAACAACATTAAATGCCTTTTGTATTTAGCTAGTCTTTTGTAAAGTCAATGTCTATATTTGTAATGATTGTAATTAAGTGTCTTAGCCTGTTAAGACACTTTACATACTAGAATAAGCTTTACTTTATGTATTGTCTAGTATACCCAACTTGTATTTATACGTGTATACGGTTGTAGCCTTAGCTATATGACCTCTCATTGTAAACCTGTTTAGGTGTGCTTGTCTGCTTGTAACTTGCAATACTTTGAGAAAAATATATCTTTGAGCTTGAATTTGTTCTTGTGTTCTTACTGTTATTCAAAGATTATTAGTTTACCATTGAGTAGTTGAGATAACCTTCTAACAGACATTCCGCATTTGTTAGATTGAAAGAGACAAATATTTGTGAAGTGTTGTTTAGATTAAACAACCCGATCCAACAAAAATTGTGTAGGTCATTCAAGTTTGTAAAAAGACCAAGTTTGCCTATTTATTTTAACTTCATTGAAAGAGCTAATTCAGGTTAGTTCATAACCTCATTTTTTATACTTTTATAAACCCGTGTGAAAGCTTTGTTATAATGTTTTATATTACTTGTATATTTTAACTTTTCGCTGACTTTAAACTTGGGCTTCCATGACCTATGTTATGCATACTTGGATTAAGACATGACTTGATTAGTCTTGACCTAATTGGTTCGGCTTAACTTGATTTTAACCAGACTTGTTTGGTCTTGAACTTGACTTGATTATGACTAAACTTGATTGGTCTTGACCTGATGGTTTAGACGTGACTTGATGTCAGTTGACAAGTATTGAATAATACTATTATGGTCGACATCCCCATCCAAGGTCCGTCACGCCAATCTACGCCCAAGATGTGACACTTGAGTGGATATACTTAATAGACTTTATGACACAAGTACGTGACACTTGTGTTATATATAAGGATAATGTCCTTATCTTGTACTTTGATTTTTGACTTGACTTATCACAACATGACTTATTAATTTATGTTTCAAACTTGCGGATTCACCAACTTTATAGTTCATGTTTTCGGCCATGTCTTTTTAGGTAAAAATTAGAGATGTGGTTCTAACTTGAGCTAAAGATTTTTAGAGGACCGATCAAACATTTTGTCATTTGTTTGGTTAGACATTTGATGAATTATCAGTTTGAATTAGGTAGTAGACATGTTAGGTATTGAGTTACCTGTTAGACAATTTATTTTGATTGGTTATAAGTGTTTAATTATTATTGAGACATTTGCGGTCGTTTGCACATAATTTCTCGAATTGTATCGGTTGTATGTCATAGCTCATCGCAATAATGGCATTTTAGTATTCTATTAAACGGTTGCGTTATGAGATATCATCAGTCGCATTCCCACGTACTTGCTTTAGTGAAGGCGTGACACAAAATAAGCTAAAACGTAAAAAAACATTGATGAATATATATTACATAATGACCTAATGTAAGACACAATGCCTAATACATATTATATATATATATATGGACGTCGGTGAACTCAACCGACTTCAAATTAATTTTCCTCCGTTGAAATTTATCAAGATTAAGTCATAACCCTTTAAATTAGGTGGTTACATTAATTATGTGACGGTTTCTGGCGGTTTTTCGGTTATTCACGGATTATTGAAACACGCCCCATGTTTTGACACGTGTCACATGTCTAGGGTTAAAATGAACATAAATGAAATTGAACTACGATTAAAATTGAAAAAATTAATTAATTAATTAACAAACATATTATAACAAAGTACCCGACTACTGGAAGAGTATAAAACTAGTTACACAGTGACTTGAATGTAAAATTAAACATAATGATCATAATATGATCTTTATAAAGATACATATAACATAATAACATTCAATGCGTGTTTTCTAAAATTAGGAGTTATATGAAACACAAGGATAAAATAACACAATTGTGCATTTCTAATATAAACTAAATAACAATAAATGTTTTTAATGTATTAACACAATGACAAAACAACACAACTTAATTATAATTCTTTAATTTTTATTACAACTTTTTAATGTTTTTATGTTCAATTCGTCTAATACACGTAATAGACAAACAAACTTAGCATATTCCCAATTACAAAAAAGATGTGAAATTTTAATTTCCTCATTTATGTTAACGCATGTGTAATCTATTATCTACATTTAATTGACGTAATCTTCAAGAAAAACTAAATGAAACTAAAGGTCCGATCGATGTAGAATAATGCGATAGTGGACTTGTGAATATGTTTCTTTAATTCCCACCATGAACATTTTGACCTTTATACACCTCGCACATGCACTTATTCCAGGGCTTGTTATGAAATTCAAAACAACTCCATATGTAAATAATAGTTGTATATTTATTCAAGTCTCTGCATGATCATTGGATACAAAATATATTGTTAATTCATTCTTGTATTACGTTTAAAAAAAATTAAAATGGATGGTTTGATATCTACAGTACATGTTACTTCGCACCCTATAAAATCATGAATCGAAAGATCATATATACGATCAACATCAAACCATGGGTTTCTAGCCTAATGATTACCCTCTTGGTTTTTATATGAGAGGTATTAGGTTCGAATCTGGATTAAGGCTTATATGCCGAGTTAAGGTCAAAGAGGTTACTCAGTTGTATCGTTCATCTTAGGGTGATCTTGAATGTACGCCCCAAAACGTTAAATCTAAGGGTACGGTTGAAATGATGTCCAAGGTGTCTGTGTTACAAGCTATTCAAATAAATAAATAAATAAATAGGATCAACGACAAACATCCTTATGTAAAGCATCTAAAACGCACACGATAGTTATTTTAAACATCTTATTTAGGCTTCACAATACCCTAATAGGTTATGTCTATCTCAAGCAAACCACACGGAGAAAAAGATCCCTATCAACAAAAAGAAATAATTTAATAATTATAATAAGACAGTTTTCTATCTATGGTATATACACAAATAATTTTTTATGGTATTCAACTTTTTCTATTAAATATTTTCATAATTGTTATATTACGTGTTTATAGGGTTTTTTATCTAACACTACATATTCATATACATATACATATACAAATACAATTGGTTTTAACGTCACATATTCTTTTTTTCAAACATTAAATTAATTATGGGAATAGGTATGTGAAGCCCTGAAGGCGTCAAGCCAAATATTCAATGAAAACAAACTCTTTATATATCAAAAGACTAGGTTAAATCCCGTGTGTTACACGTGTGAAATAAATGAAATATTATGCTTTTGAAATACTTGTATATGTTACACTACATTATAAACCCGTGTATTACACGGATTTAATATAAAATATTAAATTAAAAAACATCATTGGATGATAAAAATCTCATTCTTTAAAAAATCCTTTTATAATATATTTTATTTGAAAAAAATCATTTTTTAAGATAACTTGTTTTTTTACATAAATTTTGTTTTTTGAAAATAAAATATTTCTTACTTCAAAAGTTTTGATTTTAGAGAATTTCATATTTTATAAAAAAAATTTAAAGTGTGCTTTATAATAATAATATAAATAATATGTTTGTTATTAGTTTTATAATTATTTATTTAATAAGAGAGAGAATATAATTATTAAATAGGAGAGAGAATTAAGTGGAATTATAAGGTTTTGACACGTGGCAATTGTAGTATAAGAAGGTGACATGTGGCATTAGTCGTGTAAAAATGTGACAAGTGGCAAATTTGTTACTCTTTTATTATAGAGTATAGATAAGAAAAGTTTGTCTTCATCCTAGCATCTCTAAACTTGCGCATAATTTTTTGTTATAAGTACCATCTTACTATGTATGTTTTTTTATAGGTTGTGAAGTAACACCATCTTATAAATAGGTAACTCATGTTGTTACATGTCATTTTTTGTAAAATGATTTATTTAATTAAATCTTGATAGTTTCGTCCATGTACAATACTATTACCATCAAATTGATACCAGTCAAACATCATCCATATCGGAACATATGTTCATGTATTTGATTTCAGTAAACAACGGTTTCATTAGTTTAATGGTACCGATTGATATAAATATTGAACCAACAAATTTGGCATGATCTTCGTGGCATATTTTCATTCATTTTTATTTTATTATTTTTTAGACATCGATCTCATCCTTAAATCTCATTATATTTTTAAATTAACAAAAAGAAAATTATATATATATATATATATAGGAGATTGTTCGAATATTAACCATTCCTTATTGTGATAACCGAATAACTACATCTTATTACTTTGAACCCTACATTAAAGTAAATCTAAAGTTGTAGATTTTTCTTATTTTTTTATTAATGTAAGTGAGCCATACATTGATTAAAAAACAGAAAAACCTACAACTTTAAATTTACTTTAGTTTGGGCCTCAAAGTAATAAGATTTAGTTATTCGGTTAACGTGATAATTAAACATGGGTTAACATTTGATCCTCTCCCTATATATATATAAAGGTAATAAAAGAAAAAAAAATGTTAATGCCACCAGATTCGAACATTCAATCGTTGGGACCCAATCAATTAGGTCATGGGGCCTTTTTTCTTAAATTCCAATATATACCTATATCTTCATAATTAACCAAGAAAAAAATAGGCTAGAGGATAAACTTCATTTTTCTCCACGGTTTGGCATACAATTTTTCATCCAAAGGTTTTAATGTTGTTTTGCTCTATGGCATATGTAATTTTATTTTAGTTAACTCTTAACTCACTAGTAACATTATTTTTCTGTTAAATATAAAGACATGTTAAACCTTTCATTTAAACTAATTGTGCAATATAGACAAACAAATAAAAGAGATTAGTTGTGAAAGTTAATCAAATAATATAATTTACTTATTCACTTCCCATCCCTACCTCTCCCACCTGTTACCACTATTTGATATCCTCATAATCTAACTAGCATCAACCATCGTTATCCATCATCATCTCTCTATCTATCATGTTCACCACCAACCAACATCACTCGAATAACCATCTCTACCAAGTCGCCACCATCATCACCTACATCTTCTTGTCTACCAACACCATCATCGACCACCAGCCCCTCTGATCAATGTCGTAAGATCAATCAAAGGTGAATGCTCAAACTCAGGTCTTAACTACCCTTTAATAGTATAGAACATATAAGATATATATCATATCCACAAGGAATCAGTATAATATATCAATTTAGTGTTGAAAGACTAATTACGATAAAATATAAACTTGAGTTTTCATTTGGATTGTGAAAATGGTTGTAATTGCAAAAAAAAATATTATATGAGTTTTAATTACGAGAAAACATACCCAATATAGGTTTGAGTATGTCAGTTAATAATTAACGAAGTAAAAATATTATAAAGTCATGTAATTGTCATAACATACTTAGTAATCCGAGTGATAGTTTTGTAGAATCGATTGTTAAGAAAATGTATTAATCAACCCGACTTTTCAAAACACGATCAACATTCAAATTGCTAATGATGTAAGGAAACTTGAAACGGATAATATTAAACCAATCTTTTCAACACAATTAGGTTGTTTAATGTAGCAATCCAAAGATTTTTTTTTTTAACTCTTTGTAAAGGGTTTGAAATAAGTTTTATGTATAACAAAGATTTTTTGGACTAAAAGTGTAAATAATTAAACTTAAGGGTTTAGGGGTAACAAGGGGAAAATAAAACCTATGAAGTTCCCTATAAATAGAGTAGTACCCGCTAACTCACTTTATTGTAAGTAGGCTACTTAAAGAAGAAAGTACCAAGGAGTGCAAAGAAATAGAGAAAGAAAGCGATATTGTAGAGAGAAACGAGCAACTTCACTCAAATATAAGATTTCCACAACGAAATACAAATATGAGCATGGAATCATGCATAGAATATTCTAGAACAAAATCATGTAATAAAGTTTTAAGTCTTTACGTGTAGTTCTAAGGATTTAAAGCAAGGTTGGTTTGGTTAGATTAACGTTCCCGACACGTGAGCCTCTAGCGAACCCCATATTTTACTAATTTTTGAAATGTTTTAGGGTTAACATGCATGAAAATAACATTCATTATGACATATTTTTAAATAATAAAGTTTAAATCTTGAAATGTTTTTAAAATGATGTTCATCGTGGTGCAAGAAAACACTCAAGAACATACTTAAATGCATGATGAATCATAAAATAATCTTTTAGATCCAAAAAGTACAATTAATGAAATGAGTTGGTCCACTACAATCATATTGGTCTGGCAATAGTACATCCAAACACATGAGAGAGATTAAAATTCTTCAATATCATGAAGAGATTAAAACGTGGAGCTTGAGACGGAAAATCAAAGTTTTATCATAAGTTTGGTCTAAAATTCCCTAAAAATTAGCTCGAATGGGATTGTATACCCCATTAGTCCTAGCCGTAAATGATGGATACGGGCATTAACATTTGTGGTTGACCAAATGCCATCAAAGTGTTAACATTTGGGGTGACCAGTTACCTCAATATAAGATGATTGTTGGCAACCAAAATCACTAAGTATCAAGCATTTGTGGATGAAACCTCACCCTAAGTTCACTTTTTCATACGACTGATATGAGTAAAACTCAGCCAAAGCCCATATTTGTGGAACAGTAAAATTACCCAGATGCGATTGCAGCTGACCAACTCCCACCATGTAGTGGATGTCCAACTTCCACAATAAGACAATTTCAGATGATCCACTCGCCTGGGGACATTTGCAGGTAACCCAAATCCCGTAGCAAGACAATTACAGATAAACCTAAGATGAACTTAAGAGTGGTTGCGGGTGAGAATTATGATTAAAGGTGAGCTAACCTAACCTTGCGGATAAGTACCCACTCATATATGTTGAAACAAATTATGTCATGTTAACAAGTAACTGTACAACCTATGAATTTTTAGAACGTTTACATCAAATATAAGATCAAGGAAAATATCAAATTTATAAGGATAAATGAATAAAGAAATAAACAAAGAAAGAATAATAAAGGAAGTCCTACCAACACTTGCATGATAATGTATTTCCTCCGAAAAGGAGGATAAGAAATACCTAGTACATACTTTATGCTACCGATCATGAATTCATGATGATAGTATTTATCCTAGATGTAGTAATAAGGGTGTTTTCTCCATAATAGGGATTAAGAAATACCCAAATCAAATGAATAATGTAATGAATAAAAGTGAAGTAAGATAACAGGAACATAATTATAGAAAGAATAAAGAAAAAATGAAAAATGAAAATAAAATGAATCAAGAAAATAAGTGTTGTTGACTTTTGTGTGCATGTAATTTTTATAGGTAAGCACTAGGGAAGGACCAACAAGGCATTTTCTAATGGCTCATCGACATTATTTCATGTTCTGGAATCTGAGTCAAACATTCACATATACAATTAGGAAGGTTAAAAATTTGATATGGTTAATTCATATTTTACTCTAAATTCCTATGCAAGTTTTATTTAACAAAACTTTTTAGTTTAAGAATTACATGGATGATGTGTAAATCCAACGGGTAAGGTCTTAAAGGAGTTTAAGTCTTACATTTAATCAAAGAACCTAACAATTGGTCTAATTGTAACATAATTAGTTACAAAATTCAAACTCAAAAGCTAGGTTAAACTAAAATCTATTATTAACTTGCAAGAACCCTCTACGCGTAGAAGATCGGAAGATTGTTAGCCTTGAATCGTCACAATTTGATCTTCATTTCTTGATTCGGATTGACAAAGCAAGAACTTGGATACATTCAGGAGGTCTAAAATGCTCAAAATCATTATTTTTTTCACGTAGAAAGTCGTTCAAACGGAGGTCCCATGAAAACCCTAAATTTGGGATATAGGACCTGTGAACTCGTTAGTTCCTAACGGATGCTACTCAGACATCCTCCAAGTAGTGAGGAATCCTATTTGATGGTTATCCAATCGATATCACCAAAGACCATGATCGACCAAAGCGATAGAATTAACGTTAGGGCTAGAAACGATCAATCACGGGCTGAAAACATGAAGTTGGATGAGAGAAATGAGGGATAATGACGCACAAAAACCTAGGGTGATGTGACTAATGAGAAAAATTCTAAGTGTCAGTTTATATAATCTATGTCCATTCGTATGAATGAGTCATGCAAATGACTCACTTGTGCGAATAAATCATTCTTATCCTTGTAGGAATGCCTCATTTTTACGGCTCATTCGTACAAATAGTTAGACATTAAACATAATTCAAACTTAAACATTCAACATTAACCAAATGCTAGATAAAACATATATTTCATTGATAATATAAATGTGATACATCATAAGAGACTTTTACAATAAACTAGGGATAAAACCTGTATCTACATACTTCCCCTTAGACCTAGTTCTAAACGTTTGTTGTTCTAGTCTTCAAAAGCTTATGCTATTGAGCTTTCCAGTCAGATTAGGCATTTCCATCAAAAGAAAAAAAACGGATGACTTGCATGTATTGCAGCACATGTTCCATGTCTTATAAATCAAAGAAGATCAGACATCTATACAATGTCTTCACGTCTTCCTCCGACAAGTTAGTCAACCACATCGGGTCAAATATGCGCACAAAATCCCACTGGTCTTCCTTGGAAACAACCATCATTGCTTCAACAGTTCTACCATCTTAGTACCACCATCTAAACCTATCCGAGAAGTTCTAAAGCATCTTCCTAATTGGAATCTTCTTCATCACCTTCGATGGCAGCTACTTTAGTAAGACTTTGTGCTTCCTAGTTTGATGGTTGATCTCCAGTAGGTAATAATGTTCAGGTTGTTGCGGCTGGAAATTCACCCACCACTTCTTGTACTCAAACTGCAATTGCTTCTCAAACCAAAAGGAAAATATAAATATGTCCCTATACAACATCTTCAAATGTGCCAATGTATTTACCTTGAAGCCTGGCAACATCTTGAAGTCATGAGGAAACCTAAAGTTTTGAATTCCCCTCCCCTCTTGACGACATAACATCTCAAGTCATCAACATAAGCCTAACAAAAAAATCTGACCACTGGATTTGTATTATTTGGTTCTGCAAATCTTTGTGTATGGAGTTGGGGGAGAAGGAGTATTTTTGTCTTGAGCACTTGCCAATAAGCATCCCATTACTTCTTTCTCTTTTGAATATCCTCTATAGAAGACTCCATCCACCATCTTTCTCATCAATCTTATAGTTAAGCTCATCCTTAGTATCATCCAAATCCTTTGGAATAACTTTATCAATGTTGTCAAAGTAATCTGTTGTCGGGAGATAAGAAGTAGGGATAGTTGTAGCTCACCAATTGTTGTATTATGCCTTGAGAAGCTAATATCATAGTCAGCTTCTCATTCAATCTGTTCACGGGCACAACATCTACTGCCTCGGTGGCTTCAGCAGTCTTTGATGGATCGGAGGAAGACAATGGAGCTTTGTCTTCTTTCTTCTTTCTTCTTTGCTCATCTTGGGTAGATTTCCCTGTAGTGCCAGATGCACCTGCAGCGACATCTCTCGTTTCGTCATCGTCGCATTCTTCGCCATCCTCATCATCTGAACCATCGTAATCTAACTTCTCATCGTCATCATCCTCATCTTCACCTGAATTAGAGTCATCAGAGTTCGTAGAACTGGTTTCCCCTCAATCCTTGGAGTGGTGTCTTTCAAACCCTCAAGGGCATCTGATAGAAGTTTATTGTCCACCTCCAGGATGAGTATCCGGTCCTCATGACCTTGGATTGTCAGGGGAAGTTTTTTTTGGTCTTCTGCTGATTTGAGAAAGCTAGAATCAAGCTCAACATTCCTGGTCGTCAGCTCTGCGTTCTGGTCTACCAATTGCCACAACAGATCATCCTGATTAGCAACTCTCTATGTAAGCTGTGCAATGGCCAAATCCTATTGATGGCTCCTCATTATCAACCTAATGACCATACTATTCAGATTGCTAAGTTATTCAGCAATTGAGACAGTCGGTATGTAACTTTCTGATTGGGTTATGGAAAGGCCGACTGTGGCGATGTAGAATATGGTAGAAACAAAATAGGTGATTTGGGACATATAAGTAGTTGAACAAGCATGAACAGTCCCAGATTTGGACAGTGAAGATATATGTGTCGTTGCAGCTGATATAACAGTGGTTGCTGCAATGGACACTAGTTCTACCTTCCTCTCCAATATAAACAGAATATTAGTGGAGACTCCCTTCTTTCTGGCAGCAACACATGATGTCTGGTCAGGAGTCCAGATAGCAGATGGAATAGTAATGCTTTCGAAGTTGGGATTAAATTTAGCATCATCAATATCCTCGACTTGCGGAGCACTCGAGGCCTCCTAACTGGTGTCTTCCCTCCCAACCATCACCACCTATGAGTTCACGGTGGGCTTGACAAAATCATCATTAGATTTTTCTGATTCTGTATCATTGGTGAAGGTAATTTCGTCAAGGTTGACGTCCCCTGGATTGAACTATGAGAGCTTCTCCATCGCCGAAATAGATATAGGCTCACTCATCTCAAATGAAACCGATGTAGTGGCTGGGGCAGACGTGGAAGGCGCTCCCATATTATCATCATATAGGCCATAATCTAAATCTCTATTTGGAACTATGATGTTCTCCATATCAGAATCAGAATCCTCATGACTCTACCTCCTACTCAAAGGTTCTACATAATCAAGATTGAGGAAGTAGCCAAATAGGCAACAAGACTGGGCCTTGGCATCCTTCTCCGTGTAATAAAATACATGATTGTGCATTGTGTCTATCATATGCTCCAACTGTGTGATGTCTGCATTGATCTTTGGAAGATCTGATAACTATGCATCAAAGTTCATCTATAGGAACTGCGTGTACATCAAGTACTTCTTCTTCCTTTTGAACGTCACATTCCCCTTCATGTGAGTGAAAACAATCTATGAGAAGTTGAAGGTAATGTTGAGTACTAAGGCGACAAAAGCAAAGTACAAAGTCTCTCTCATCTCGTCAAAACCTACACACCTCGACCCCAAGCAATGTAGTAGAACATGACATAAGTACTTAAAGGGAAGGCAAAGATTCGCCTTGTTGAGTACTCCAACTTCTAGATCTCCCTCGTACTTACATGTCAGGAAGCACGCACGAAAAACTTAATTGTCAAAAGTAACTGTGTATTCTGCTAAGTCTTGAAAGCCACAAACTCTTCGAATGTGCTCTGCCGATACAATAACGTCCCGACGATCAACCGTTACCCTAATAACATGAGGAGAAAAGTGCAGCCAATATAGGCATAAGTCCATAATGACCTCTAGTATGTCAGATAAGGTGTCCAGATAATAGAAATGGAGTAAATATCCATGACCTCCTCACAAACGTGATGATATCAACAAACTCGGTGCCGTTCATGGTGGTGCAATTGAGTTGAGCACATATGTTGTTCTTCGATGAGGCTTTGAGATCCACCCTGTAATCAAAAACAGATAAATGTGTTAGTTCTAATTATCAGAAACACGGAAACGAATGAAGTTGGTGACATGAATTGCTCATTCATACGAATGAACGATCATGTGAATAAGCTTGATGGGCGAATGGTTCACTTATACGAGTGAGTCATGAGAATGAATTCATTCGCATGAGTGACTATCATTCATGCAAATGAGTACCCTGAATGGGTTCATTCGTACAAATGAGTACTCCAGAAGAGTCCATTCATATTCTAGTTAGGCGAAAAACCCCAAAACCCCAAAAATGCAAATCCGGCAAAAATAATCATCACATTATGTTCATAAACCTCCTATTAGTGTTTTAGAATGCTTTGATTAACATTTAAATAAATGCTAAGTTCATTATTAAACCCTAAATCGAGTGTCTGCAGTCCAAAGTCTATGCGAAATCCATCCAAAATAATCCTCTAAGGAACTGTCAATGTAAACGACAGTCACGAAATAAGAATTAATCAATATCGGAGGCTAAATAGAACAAGAGAGAGAATCGTATAAGAGGGAAAAAGAATAGCTCACAATAGGTGAATAGGTTCAAATGGGCGAATGAGCCATTCGTGCGAATGGCTCGCATTAAATGTTGTTTCCTCATTCATATGGGAGTCATTCGTACAAATGCCAATCATGCGAATGACTCATAAGAATGGCTCATTCGTATGAATGAGATTAATCCTTTTGTAGTTGGTTCAAAAAAAAGTACTCAAACACAACAACCAGTTTTAAAAAGACATTACAATCATGTTGGAATGAAAATTATGAAGTTTGTCTGGTTTGGTGTAGATGCAATGCAAAACAAGAGAATTGAGAAGCAATTGATCATTAAAATAAAGAAGAAATAAAATATTTTTTATTTTTCTAAATTTTCAAGCTAAAAGTAACTGTACAAATAGGAAACTTAAACACATATTTTGTGGAAAGATCCTAACTTGAGATTAGACCTAAATCATATCAATTTGCAACTTTGATTGTTTAACTTTTAAGCAAATGGTTTCAAGAGGCAATTATTGATATTATTTGTCCATCTTAAGCCTCTTATATTTATGTAATTTTATTTTTCCTAAAACTCAAGAACAACATAATCTCATGGACGGCTTCAGCTAGGATTTTACAAAGCAATATGGCAACGTTTGAGACATACATTGACTGAGATTGTTCTATCCAAATAGATGGTTTCAACTAGGCTGCAACCTAGTGTGTCACATGTATTGAATCAGACTTATTCTATTTTTGTGTCTTCTAACTTATCCTATATGAATGGATGACTTCAACTGGGTTGTGACCCAGTAATATGGCACGTGTACAGAATTAGATTGACATTATTTTCTAATAACACATTCATCCTAATCTTAATAAACGACTTTAGTTAGGCTATTGTCACACCCGCGCCGATGGCGGAATCACGGGTGGTGAGATGATGTGGAAATCAATAGTCTTATGGTTTATAATAATGCTTAATAGAAATTCAATATTCCAAAATAATACAACCAGCAGTAATTGTCTTAATTAAACTATTACATCACTTAGAGATTCCAAAAGATTATGGCCTAAATATATCTAGGCTATAATAACGGATCTTCGTGTGTAACATTTCAAAAATATGCAACCAACCTCAGGTTTAGTTTAGTGACCTGAAAAGCATGAGAAAAACATTCAACAATAAGTTGGTGAGTCACACAAGTTTAGAGACTTGATAAAATCAATCCTTGGGTTCATCTCCCCAAGTGTTATGCTATCTGTAAATCATTTTATATGTTATTCATAAGTAAGAAAGGATGCAATTCACTTAAGACCACAACCAAACCTATGACCGATAGCCCTTTTTTATGATCTCATGATCATTAAACTCATCCCAAGTTCCAAGTATACAATAGAGTTAGAAATATTCATCCACCGTGTTTGACCACGTCATTGGGTGACTGTAGCTAGCAAGACCACCCGATAGGTGAATGGGTTGTCAACCAAAATAGTACTATCCAATATATCCCATGGCTCAAACCTATGAGTAAATGGTTGTGTCTAGGCATAAATAGAAGGGACTTACAATAGAATAACAAACCTTATGAAATCTACATCCAATTAACTCATGTTTTAACAATAACATACATAGCATAAAGTCAAAAATAGTTTAAGTATCACGCTTTTCACCCCAAATAATAAAATAGTATAAAAGGGGTTGTGAAACTCACAGTCGAGTTGTGGTGTTTGAAACTGAATGTCAGAGATGCGGAAGGCTTTACTACACAATCCCTACAATATTCCAAGATTTCATATCAACTTTCTTATTTTTATGAAATATTAGTCACCCGGTTTGTTTTTGTCCTATGTATAGAGTTTTAGACATGATTATTAAGTCAACAATGATTACTTGTGAGTTAAAATAAAGATTCATTTCTTATTTATTTTTGATAGCATATGTCTCTCTCCAAGCTTATTTAATAAACATTCGTGGTTTGGGGCTAAGAATGTTTAAACCTTCCTTGGCCTAGACTTGATCTTTCACCAAAAGGAGTTAATTTTTTTTACATACTATGATAAATTCTTTCTCTTGAATATTTGTAATTATTTAACTTTTTGTTCATAAGAGTTTTTACTTTATTCTTTCAAGGTTTTCTATTTATGACTTATAAATACCCACTTTGTCATAAATCCTTATATGTGTACTAGAATATAGGGGGCTCCACATGGGCCTAAACTACCCATGGAACTTTACTGGTCTTTTTGGTTTTTATGAGAAAAGAGGCTTTCATTATGTTATGACTATTATAAATGTATATGTTCATAATTTTCCTTTCTTGGTGATTATTATGAGTATTCTATAAATGTGTCATCCTAAACCTCCTCCTAAGTACTTTATGAACGAATTAGGATTAGCTTATGAATCATAGTTTGAGGAGTCGTTTAATATGTTACAAGCTACCCATTCCTTTCTTTTAGTTTTGGTGTATACAACATCTAAAATTTCGCATAGTATTGACCCATACATAGATAATTCCTTCAAATGATTCATGCATGGATTTGCATGCATGCTACATAGATGTATTTGTGTGTGTGACTTCCATAACCGTTTTTGTACAAGGTTGTATATTATTTTATTAGTTTGTCACCCTTGTTTACCCATATTATTCATTTTCGTCTTTTCTCTTTTCTATTTCCTTTAACCGGTTTTGTTTTTTTTTCAAAATTAATAGAATCATTCGTATTTTAATGCATAGTTGGCTAAAGATTAGAATGGTGACTAGAGTTGTGACTTACAGGGAGCAAGCAAGGTTGAATAGAGATGGAGAAGGAGAGGTAACAGGTTGCTTTTGATCTACTCCCCGTCACAAAATCGGTGTTGAGAGTGCTGCTGAACTGCTGGTCAGCCACTGGTTCAGCTCTCGGTCACCAGCTTCTTTGATCAGCAGCAACTTGCTGCTTCTTACGATGAGGAGCTGAGGGATGCTCCTTGGACCTGCTGGGTGGCCGAGTGTTCAAAGAGGAAAAGAAGGCTTGATTCAGTGGAGCAAAGGGTTTGGAACTGATTGCTTCAGTCGAGAGAAACAAGTGAGGAAGTGGTGTTTTGGGATGGATTGTTTGAGGTGAAGGCCGGTATTTATAGAGGGTTGGGGATCGGTTTGGAGCAGAAAATAGGGGGATATATATTAGTTGAGATTGAATGGGTCTTTACTTCATAGTTTACTTGTGATATGATGTTTTAGTTCACTAAAGGAGACTAATCTAGTACTAACCTTCTCTTTACTGTAGGTTTTAGAGATGTTCCATCCAATTGTTGATAGGAGTCAAGCATCCTAGTTTTGCAGCTCAATGTAAGGAGGGTGGGGGTAATGTTCTCTGGCTGGCAGGAAAGGAAATGGGTGGATTTTGCTCTCAGGATTTTGGATATGATGATGTCCTTTTATAAAGATTTGATAATTACTCATCATCCTAACCCATCTTGTCTTAGGTTCCCTAATACTTAGTGTAGGTAGCATGGCACGTACCTACCTTTGTATTTTGGGTGTTTGACTGGTGCAACAAATGGTCCAAGTGGGTCGTTCGTTGCTGGTTTGATCGAGTATAAGTGGGATTTTATGTTGTATTTTGAAGCTGGCCGAGAGGGTGAGAAAAGAGGGAGGGTGTTCGGTGGGTTTTGCAGCCAAAAGAAGGGAGAGATTTAGATTCCTTGGATGAAAATCTAAATTTTCTTTATGGTCCTTCACATGGCAGAAAAAGAGCATGGTTGTCATGGGGTTTATTTACTGCATATTAGGATATACTAGGGATGGTATTATTAATTTGATAGTGTACTCATGATAGAGGTTATGTAAGATTCTTCATGGTTTATCCTTTCCTTTGGTTTTTCATATTCCCATCTTGTTAGGTTGGGGAGAAATCCTTGTGATTTTGGGAATTACTCGATTGGGTTTTTAAGAACATTACCGATTTAAAGAGCCTCTGATCAATTATATATAATGCTATCATAATTTTTCTTCTAGAGTTCAATGTTAATATATTAATTTCGGTTGGGGGGGGGGGAGTTTCACGTATTATTGTCTCGTGCATGCATATTTCCCCTCATGCATAATATGTATGTATTTGTGTTTGTATGTACACAATTATTTGTTTGTATATTTACTTAGGTTGTCTTAGTGAAGCTTAGTATGTATGTGTGGGCTTGTTGGTTTAATTTAGTACTATTTTCAGGTTTTGTTTTAATATCCTTTGTTCTAAAAAAAATTAGATTAACATTAGGGAGTTAAATAACTGTTTTGTTGTTAATTGTTACAGCTATGACCCAACAATATAGCACATATACGGACTTGGAATCATGTATACTTGAAAACCTCATAATATTGATGATAATATGTGTATGCATGATTTGAATCATAACGGTTTATCATGTTAACCAATTTTCTAGATGGGTATCTACAAATCAAACATTTGATTTAATCACCTGCATTCAAGAATCAGTAAGGCAAGCCTACCAATATATCACATCATGACTTCATATGATTTCAGTTTATATAATTAAACTTTGCTTTCAAACACTTCTCAATTAAATTGGATCAATTTCTCATTTTCTTGAGTTTTAAATATTTCTGGTTTTTCAAATTTTTCTCCCCCTAAGACACTAAAACAGATAATATTTTTGTGTTTTGGTTTTTTGAAAGAAGAAAAACAAATATATTTAGAAAAGAAAAGATGATCACTTTTTAGACTCGGTGTTAAGAATGACTTCATTTTTCTTTGTGACCACATTATCCAATAACAGATAATAAATCTGGGTTTTTACAAAGCTTTAGTGTAAATATCACCTTTCTGGTGGTAGGTATGAATTTTAACAATATCGATTAATTTCTTTTTAAAACAACCACGAATAAAGTTATTTTTAATTTCGAGGTGCTTGGTTTTCGAGTGTTGAATTGGATTTTTAAAGACGGCGATGACAATCGTGTTATCAAACATAGATAGGGGTGTTAGAAAATTGTAAATCATAATGCTACAATTGCTATTGAATCCTTATGATCTATAAACGCAGATCGCAGCGGCAAGCTTCACAAGTAGAAGTAGACACCGACGTTTGCTTCTTGCATTGCCATGTAACCAGCAGACTACCGAAAAATTGACACCTTGTAGATGTAGACTTGAAATCGCATTTGCAGCCACCATATCGAATCACTATAGGCACTCAGCTCGAAGTTATCATCCTTAGAATATCATAAGGCAAGATCCGGTGTACCCTTTAGACAATGAAAAATCCTCTTAACAACAACATGATGATAGACCCTTGGCTTGGATTGATAGCTGGCACACATGCATGTGGCGAACATGATATCTGGTCGAGGAGCAGTAAGATGCATGAGCGATCCGATCATCCCTCGATTCAGAGTAGCATCAATTAACTCCTCTTTTTATTCTGGGGTAAACCCGTGATCTACCGCTAGTGGGATACCAGCAGGTTTAGCGTCTAACATATTGAACCGGATCGAAATGTCTCCAACATATTAGGTTTGATGCAAAAAGATTCTTGACTCAGTCGAATCCACCTATAATCCAAAAAAGAACTTATCCCATCGTGGAACTCGTTTCAAACTTTTCCTTTGTAACCTTCTTGAATTCCTTGCGTAGAACATCATTTGTTGAACCGAAAATGATGTCGTCTACATAAACCTGGACCATCAGCAAGTCTCCTTCTTTCTATCGATTAAACAACATTCAGTCAATGATACCTCTTCTCAACATGCATATTCAGAAGGTGAGTAGAAAGTGTCTCACACCATGATCTTGGAGGTTGGTGCAATCCATACAAGGCCTTATCCAACTTGTTGTAACATTTTAAAATCTCCGATACCTTTTATCAAAGTGAAATTCAAACAAAGGAATCATTTCAAGAAAATGCGTGTCATTTTATCATATTCACTCTAGAATATAATAATTATACAAAAATATAAATAAATATGTATAAATATGTAAATATATATATATATATACAAATATATAAACCTATATATATATATAAGACTTATGATTATAATTAAAACAATTTATTTAAAATTTACAAAGCCTTTATATAAAATTTTAACTAGTATAAAAATAAATAACACAAATGCTTGCTATATTTAGGCTTGTTTTATAAACTAAACAAATTTTAAAAGTTGATGATAAACTTTATAAACATTTATAAAAGTTTTAAAACATAAAATAACGAATTATAAAACGTCGAGGGTCAATTAAGTCAAAAATGAAACAACATTGTGTGTGTGGTGGAGTTTTAGATGAAAAGTGAGAAGAGGCTGAGGAGGAGGGACCTGTTCTGCCAACTACCCTAAAGTTTCAACCAAGACACCCCTGCCCTGCTCGACCCTCTCCCCATCTGGTTCTCACATTCGAACGCGGCAACAAGTCATTAAATGCTTGAAGCATGCTTGTAATAACTCCAAGTACTTCCGATAGACTTAACCACATTATTAATTTGATCTAATCACACATAATCACAAATTAATAATCCAACCGAACGTTAAACTTGATCCATAACTCGAATCTGATATTCTCTTTAACCAAATTCAAATTAAACATACCTACAACATCAAGACATATCTCTAAGACAACCAGAAGCATCAAGACAATTGTAGCACACTCCAAACGTCTGATTCAAACTCGAGCTCAGCCGCGACTAAACGAGAACTCGAACCCATTATTCTCAAACTTTACTAGGTATTCAGTATACTCATTTGACTCATTCTCATATGTAGAACAAAGTCCCTATGTAATTAAGGGCTCACATTTGATCATCTAGTCAAATTCGAACGTATTTGAGGTTAGGGTTTTCTGAGTTTGGAGACGAACGACGCAATTGGTTAAGTACTATTAGTTTCCAAGTTCTAAAATGTATTACTCACCCAGCCCATCGGTTAAAGTACTTTGACTAGGGAGAGGCGACCAAGGTTCGAGACCCGGGGAGCACTATAACGTGTTATTAGCCTTTAATCCTTTTTTTTTGACCTTTAACACATTTAAAAATCCAACAATTGTATCAAAGGTTCTAAAAAATATTTTTGACTTTTTAAAGTCTGTGCACTTTTATAAATTCCATAATACGATTTTTATTATTATTTATTTATTTAAGTTATTATAAATATCATAATAATCATTTTAAAGTATAAAAGTAATAATAATAAACCATAAAAAAACTTTGGGAATATTCTAAAAAATTATTTTAAACAGTTTTTAATATTCTGAAAATATTCAAATAATATTTTTAATACTATTAATTATTTAAATATTAATAAAGTTTAAAATCATTATTTTTAACTTATAATAAAACATACAACATATAATAATTTATAAAATATGTAAAAATTCAGAAAAATCAATTACAAACTTTCTGAAATGTTTTCAAAACTAAAAGTATTATTATTTAAATCATTTTTAGTACTTTATCCTTATAAATCTTAAACTAAAATACATTTTGATATAAATATAAATGCAAGTATTAAACTTGGTATAACTTAATATATATTCTAAAGAAATCTTTATTAAATTTATCTTATATTTTATTTGATGTTTTAAATATTAGTATGAAAATTTAAAACCTTAAGTTAATAAATTTAGAATACTTAGTTCTAAAATTAGTTATTTGAACTTATAAATTATTTTATTTACAACATATTATTAAAGTAAGGATATCTACTTTTAATAAATTTAAAAATTTATACAAAATCAGTCCAATAAACCAAACCCAATCCTTAGAAGTCTATGCTTGCCAAATGCCTTAGTATTCTAGAATGCTTAGAAGCTAAGAAACTTCTGGACATATTCTTATACATATTATATTCAAAAACAAGTTGACCAGTGTTTGCTAGCCCACGACTATCTTTAGTTGTATTATTGGATTGTTTAGCAACACAAGTGAGTTTTCTTATCCGCTTTTAATTTTATATTATTTTGGGTTCTCACACATGTCCTTATTCAAAGCTTAAACTCTTATACTATTATTGAAACTTATGCAAACTATATAATGCTTTGTAGTTGGATTGTTATTACATGTTGATATTGTATTTGTACACCTATTTACTCATATGCTTCTTTCCACGTATTCTGGTACTTGGTTCCTAGGAGAGTTGTGCTCTATTCACGTGAAATTTTCATGTTAAAAAGGGTTGGTAAGCCATTTACAAATGCTAGTTTCATTCACTACATAGCATTCATACTTCATGTCATTTGAGTTTGCATACCATGACAATTATGCTATCAAAAAATATGACTACTCACCAACTACTCAATTAGTTGATAGTTATTTTAAATGTGTGACAGGTTAAGTGAAGAACTATGTGGCAAATCTATTAAGAATGGACCTAGATAGTTCTATCAAAGTCGTAAGTTTTCATTCGTAAGTTTTCATTCTTAAATTATTATTATTGCTATCAAAAAATATGACTACTCACCAACTACTCAATTAGTTGATAGTTATTTTAAATGTGTGACAGGTTAAGTGAAGAACTATGTGGCAAATCTATTAAGCATGGACCTAGATAGTTCTATCAAAGTCGTAACTATGTGGCAAATCTATTGGGCAATCTTTCAAATTATTATTGTTAGAACTAAGTTTGAAAGGCAAACATATATTCACTGGAAGGGTGAAGTACCGTTAGTTGAGAAACTTGTCCAGGAACGTCATTCACATAAATCCATGAAGTACTGTGGGACCTGTTTTGCTTTCCTGGGGACTCTTGTTGAGAGTACCTTCATTTATAGGCCAAAATATGTCATATCAAATGTCTCACAAGATACAAGTTATAAATGTCAAAGGGTCCATTGGATGTTGTTCCTTATTTTCCAATGATTCCAAACAAGTTCAAATGAACTACTATTCCTATGACTTGAACAAATCCAAACAATTGTACTATTCCAACACTATGACCTCCTAGTATGACCTGGTGATAAGTTATTTATCCATAAGGTTTAAGAACTATGATGCCACACACATGATGAACCTTATGTTATTCAAATTCTTTCTACCAAAATTCTAACTAAAATTATTATTTCAGTTCAATAAAAAGGAATCATAGACACGCTGGATCTTCAAGCAGGAGGATGGTTACTGAAATTGCTCATCAGATGGAAGCAGTACTGCCAAATATGTGGTACGAATGCAAAATTTGCAACAAAAATGAACACTCCCACCAAAAACCCAGAATCCAATCAATTATCCTTAGTGTTCTTACATGGGACTTTAACTCATGTAACCGCCAAAGTTCACTAGTTTTGAGGGAGCCATGGGAATGCTTCAATGGCTCGAGAGCATGGATAGTGTGTTCTTGAACTGTGAACTTCCAATGAAATCAAGCTCGGTATGCCACGGGAATCCTTCAAAAGAGGGCCCTTACCTTTGTGAATGCCGCAAACAAACCCTCGTGAACATCTACAACTGCTTAACATGGGAACAACTGAAGGAA
>SZYD01001473.1:0-45941 GCA_009363875.1 Mikania micrantha
ATCTCAACTGGACGTCTATGAATTGCAGTTATTCTGAATCTGTATGTCTTCCAGTGGAATCTGGACATCATGATCCGCCAAGCAATTCTTAAGATTTGATACATGAAAGTATCTGAACATTGCTTAGCCCTCCACTGGAAGTTTGAGTTTGTAGGCTACAGGACCAATCCGTTCCAGGATCTCAAACGGTCCAACGTACCTGGTGAAGTTCCCTTCTTTCTTCTCGAATCGGACAACGCCTTTCCAGGGAGAAACTTGAGTAAGACTCGGTCACCGACTTGAAACTCAAGCGGTTTCCGACGTCGATCAGCATAACTCTTTTGCCGATCTCGTGCGGCCTTAAGCCGTGACTGAATGATTGTGATCTTGTCTGACGTTTCCTGAATGAGTTCTGGTCCTACGACCTGTGAGTCACCAATCTCGGTCCACAGACCGGTGATCGGCACTTTCTACCATATAGAGCTTCGAATGGTGCAACATTGAATGCTCGTATGATAGCTATTGTTATATGAAAACTCAATGAGTGGGAGATGATGTCCCAACTTCCACCGAAGTCAATGACACAAGAACGAAGCATGTCCTCGAGTGTTTGATAGTCCTTTCGCTTTGACCATCGGTTTGGGGATGATACGCCGTGCTAAGATAACACGCGTTCCCCAAAGCCTTTTGCAATGATTGCCAAAAGCGAGAAGTGAAACGACTATCACGATCAGAAATGATTGATGTGGGTGTACCATGACGTGCAATGATTTCCGTTGATGTACAATGTGGATAATTTCTCCATCTTGTAATCCTCTCGGATCGGGAGAAAATGAGCAGATTTGGTGAGTCGATCAAGATCACCCAAATCGATCGTAACCCTCGCGGAGTTCTCTCGGCAACTTTGTTATGAAATCCATGGAAATCTTGCTCCCATTTCCATTGAGGAATTTCAGGTTGCTGTAGAAGTCCCGAAGGCTTTTGATGTTCTGCTTTGACTTTTGAACTGACTTTGTTTTAAGACATTTTCCCACATACAGTGCTATGTCTTTCTTCATTCCCGGCCACCAGTAAGATGTCCTCAAGTCCTTGAACATCTTGTCGGCTCCAGGATGAACTGAGTATCGCGACTTATGAGCCTCATCACAGATGAGTGTGCGCAATTCTTCAGACTTTGGAAATCCAAATGCGGCCGTGAGATATACACACCCCATCAGATCGGGGGTTCTAGTTTTCTTCTCAATGCCACAATCCAGTCTGTCTTGAGTTGATGTTGTCGGTTACTACTTGTTGTTGTGCAATACGAATCAAGTCTTTCAAGTTTGGCTGTGTGTTGATCTCCATGCTCTTACACGACTTGGTTTGACTGGTTCCTTGCGACTAAGAGCATCCCCACCCACATTGGCTTTACCCGGATTGGTAACGAATCTCACAGTCGTAATCAGTTAGAAGCTCAACCCAACGCCGTGGTCTCATGTTGAGTTCTTTCTGATTTAGAATGTGTTTAGGCTCTTATGCTGTATAGATAACACATTTAGTACCATACAGGTAGTGTCTCCAAATCTTCAATGCAAAGACCACAGCCCCTAACTCAAGTCATGAGTAGTGTAATTCTTCTCGTGAACCTTAGTTGTCTTGAAGCATAAGCAATGACCTTGTCCCGTTGCATAAGTACACAACCGAGACCAAGATTTGAAGCATCACAGTAGACAATGAAATCATCACTGCCTTCTGGAAGACTAAGGATAGGGGAGTTGCATAACTTCTTTTTAAGAAGTTGAATGCATCTTCCTTGTTTCTGTCCCCATATAAACGCTTGACTTTTCTGAGTCAAAGTGGTAAGTGGCAAGGCAAGCTTAGAGAAATTCGCATGAATCCCTGTAATAGCCCGCCAGACCCAGAAACGAACGAATCTCTGTTGGAGTAGATGGAGTAGTCCAGTTCTTAATCGCCTCAATCTTTGCTGGATCTACATGTATTCCATCCTTGTTTATGACATGTCCTAAGAAGTGAACTTCCTTTAGCCAAAACTCACATTTGTTGAGAATTTAGCATATAGTTGTTCAGTTCTTAGTAACTCTAAGACTTTCCTCAAATGATCTCGTGCTCTTGTTCTGACTTGGAATAAATCAAATATATCATCAATGAAGACAATAACAAACTGATCCAAGTATGGCCTGCAGACTCGATTCATCAAGTCCATGAACACTGCGGGTGCATTGGTCAGCCCAAATGGCATAACCACAAACTCATAGTGTCCATATCGATCCTAAATGTCGTTTTGGTATATCCTCATCATTTACTCTTACTGATGATACCCGGATCGCAGATCAATCTTAGAGAAGCAAGTGCTCCTGTAATTGATCAAACAGATCATCGATCCTGGGCAGAGGATATCTATTCTTGATTGTCAACTTGTTCAACTCACGATATCGATGCACATACGAAATGACCGTCTTTCTTCTTTTTGACAAAGAGAACCGGAGCATCCCCATGAGAGAAACTCGGCTTATGGAACCCTTTGTCTAAAAGTTCTTGAAGCTGACTAGACAGTTCTTGCATCTCAGACGGTGCTAATCGATACGGTGACTTCGCCACTGGGTTTGCTCCAGGGACGAATCAATTCCTAAACTCCACTTGTCGAACTGGTGGTAGTCCAGGCAAGCTTCTTGGGGGAATACTGGTCTGGATATCTTTGATAACTGGAACATTTCCAACTGCTTTCTTTTCCAGGTTTCTTTTTCCACCACGCGAGCTAGGAAAGCATAATATTTCTTCTTCAAGTACTTCTTCGCCTTGATGCACGATACAATCTTCAATCCGCGGCATGGTTTCTCGCCGTAGACTATCATGTTTCGCCGGACGGTAGGGAATTCGGATGAGTTTCTCCGAGCCTACGATTTCAGCATTGTTTTTGGATAACCAATCCATTCCCTACTACAACTTCGAAGCTCCCGAGAGTCGTAGGAATGAGATCGATGGAAAAGAGATGGTCATTTAATCTTAGCTCACAAGCATGAATTATGGAATCTACAACTATGGTCTTACCATTCGCTACTTCTAAACAGTATAAGGAGCAGTAAGTGTGGATAGGTTGCATATTAAGCAAAGAAGCAGTATGAGTAGAGATAAAAACCTTTTATCGGCACCAGTATCAATATGATAGGAACATAATGATCATTGATAAGAAATGTACCCGTATGATGCCTGCCGGCTCTTCACGTGCTTCAGCAGTTCCAATAACAAAAGCCGAGCAGCAGCAGTATGTTGTTGAGTTTTGGACACTGATTTCTGAAGTGTCCCTCTGCTCCACAATTATAACATGCCCTTCCACCTGTAGCAGTAGTGGTATGGTAGCAGTTGTTGCAGCAGCAGGTGAGTAGCTCGGCATGTAGCTGCAAAAGTGTCCCATTCGCCCACATTTGAGACACTTCTTGCATGGAGTGTTGGGCAGATGTGATACTGGCATTTGGTGCAAGTGGAAACGGGCCAGTGTAAGGCTTTCTGGCTTAGCAGGTTGGGGGCATAGCAGTAATAGTGTGGCATGAGTAGGTGCAGCTGCAGTCAACGCTGCAAAGTTCTTGATTGTCTTTTGCTCTTCTTCTTGTGATGGTGCTGTTCAGGCTTCTTGCCTTCTTCAATCTGAGCTCTCTTGAATCCCTTTCGGGTGAGCACACCAGATTTCACATACTCCTCAGTAAGAGTAGCACCAAGTTGAATGGCTGCCTCCAGTAGTGGGGTTGTTTCCCATAACAGTTCCTCTGACAACCAAAGGCAAACCTTCAATGTACTTCTCTATCATGCGGGATAGAGGTAGTAACCAAATGGGGTACCCAGAATGCACATCATGGAATTGAGTTGTGTACTTGGCATTTTCACCCACTGTCTTTGCACCAGATTCCACATCTCTACCTCGAGTTTCTTCAGTTCATGACGTGGACAAAAACTTTTCCACAAGTAAGTTCTTGAATCCGTCCCACGTAAAGTTAGAGCAACTTCACGTCCTCTGGTGTTCTTCTCAGAATTCCACCAGGTGAGTGCGCCTTTGTGAAAAGCGCTTGAGGCCATCTTGACCTTCAGATTCTCAGGACATCCAGTGAAGTCGAGAATGTCTTCAATGCTTTCCAGCCATTGCAGTAGGCCGGGTAGCTCCCTCGGTACCAGAGTACTTAGGAGGCTTAGCATCGTTGAACTGCTTGAAAGTAAAGTTAACAGTTCCAGCGTTAGTGGCATTTGAGTTGTGTGCGGAATCACTGGTACTTCCCCGAAGATTCTGGGTGATATCAGTGACCATGCCAGGAATCACATCCCGCATATGAACCGCGATAGCTCGAGCAATCTTGTTGATCTCATCGTCGTTGCCACTTGTCGAACCCCCTCCGTTAGGATCACGTCGGGGAGGCATTCTACGAATAGAAGCCACAAGTGGGTCAGTAATGAGGAAGGATACAATTGAATTTTCATGATAAGATCAGTAATATATCCATACTACTAGTATTATCATTCAATTGTAATATGATCCAGTACACGTATAAGTTATCAACTTATTTGCATACTTATCATGTGAATATGTACGACTTCTCATGATCTCTCCACCAAACCTACACACTGACACTTTCCGATATACCGAAAAAGCTTATATATAGGGCTCACTCTCGCTGCCCACCACCGTTTCGGTATACCACGATCATGCCCTTGCTAGCATTTGCAACACGTTTGTACTGATTTGCAAGTGTGTTCCATTGATTAAGAATCCCATGATTTTTGATCAACTTGAACTATGATTGATTCCATGATTGAACCATGATTATGTTATGTGTGCACCTACTAACAGTTGTTAACATGTAGAACTAAGTCATACGTGTGTTCTACACTTTCCTGTTAACCTATGTCAGTAAGTACTAATGATGTAATCACTTAAGAATTTCACTTAAGGTTTACATTTACAGAATGTTCACAACTTGATTGATTCACCATAATGTTTGGTCATCCAAGTCTGAATTGCACTATGATTTGATTCACCAATGATTGTTTCCCAAATGTTTGTATCCCATGTGTTTGACTAATGTTCCATGTTTCCAGTTGATCCCGAATCCTCACTCCAAATACAAACGCCGGATTCCCCCTAACATACTGAAATAAGCTTATATATAGGGTAAGCTCTCACCGACCCACCACTTACCTCAACACGTCAGCGTTAATCCGTCGTCATATATATTTGGGGCTAAGAGTCCAACTGTTGATTGATTATGATTGTTTCATGATTTCTCTTGTTCTGTGACTATGATGATGATTATGTAAACCATGGTTCTTAATTTACTTAGAAATTAAAACCTTAGGTTTCTGCATGTGTGTCCTAGGTTAATGAACCTAGATCCTCAATACTTACAGTATCGAGTATAATGATCTCCTGTGAGAACTTCAACTAAAGAATACTGTTACACAGATTCTAAGTTATAAAGTTCCTATGATAATGAACACCTGATAATGATAACAATGACAAGGATTTCAAATCAAGACTCTAAATTAATAGTTCTTGACCTTTGAATTCCTATAATGAATATGACAAGGATTTCAAATCAAGACTCTAAATTAATAGACCTTGACATTTGAATTCCTATAATGAATATGACAAGACTTTAGATCAAAGATACCAATCTTTGCCTCTAAATCCCATAATGAATATGACAAGGATCTTAGATCAAAGATACTAAATTAATAGATCTTTGCCTCTAAATCCCATAATGAATATGACAAGGACTTTAGATCAAAGATATCAATCTTTGCCTCTAAATCCTATAATGAATATGACAAGGATCTTAGATCAAAGATACTAAATTAATAGATCTTTGCCTCTAAATCCCATAATGAATATGACAAGGACTTTAGATCAAAGATATCAATCTTTGCCTCTAAATCCTATAATGATCTCTGTGTGAGAATTTCAGATCAAGGATACTAAGAATACAGATCCTTGCCTCTGAAATCCTTAAATGCATATGTGTGAGAATTTAATTCGGTTTCTAAAATTATAGAAGTCCGATTCAAACTCTTTGACTCGATATCTAATCTTAGTAAAATGTCCTTAAGATCTTTCAAGCTTGATGTAGACTTAATGCTCACTTAAGTTACTTAGATCCTAAGTATCCTCAAGTCTATAGCACTTAATCCTATTGGGTAGCTTAGGTTATAGTCTAGGTCATTAAACATTGGGTTTTTCCTAGTTCCCTACAACCTTGGCTCTCATACCAACCTGTCACACCCCTGCGCCGCGTGCGGAATCCACGGCGCGGTGACGTATGAACAGTTGAATCATGCACAAGTATTGAATAAGAACAACCACAACGGATTACTATGTTTCATAATGTTAAGACAATTGTTTAGTTACATACAGCTATCTACCAAAAGAAAGACAACTACGGACCCAAAATATAGTTACAAAAGAAGACTTCAAACAAGACAATTAAACAATTAGGATTTAGTGTGTTTCTAATCCATCCTAGCATGTTTCTTCATCTTGTTCTATCTTAGAATGGTCTCCTTAGTTGTCCCTGAGAATGTCTTAAACCTGATTACCTGAAACACGTGAAAAGTAACTGTCAACTACAGACGTAGTTGGTGAGAACAATAGGTTTAAACATTTGTAAACATGAGTATATGATTTAAGGCATAGGTAAGTTAAAGCAACATAAGATTCACACGGATGAGCTGCAACCCAAACTAACATCAAGTAAGAAAATGAGTGTAAACAGTCCAATCACTGTTTGCACGAGAGTTAACATATAATATCAAGTCCCAAACCACGTTTGGAGTTAGATAATGTGTCAACAGTTTTGATAAAACCATATGTAACCGAAATCTGCAGTTAGTTTATAAAACAGATTTAAAAACTAACTGCAGCAATCGGCCTGCCCCAATGTGTGTGTCCGCTTTCCCTTGTTGTGATCACCCAGTACTAACGCTAATGAATATGATACTTGATGCTTTTACAAGTTTGTTTACAACAATAGACACCATGTTTCTAAACCTCACTTTAACCGGATGTGTTAATGCCTTATTTGATAACATGAAATAAAAACCTAGATTTAATTCCACGAATTAAATCCTTTGTTTTGAATACCATGAAAAGAATCACTTGATTTGAATACCATGATGTGAACCACTTGATTTGAATACCATGTTGTGAACCACTTGATTTGAATACCATGTTGTGAACCACTTGATTTGAATACCATGTTGTAATCCACTTGATTTGAATACCATGTTGTGAACCACTTGTTTTGAATACCATGATGTGGTGACCTTGTGTAACAACAAGGTTTATAACAAAAGAGTTTATAAAATCCTTTATCTAAAAGTGTTTATCCTTCATAAATACATTTGAGTAATTCAGTTACAAAACAGTTCAAAGATTCTTTATAAAACCTTTTTAGTGAAAAGAGTTTAATAGTTGATAATTCCCTAGGATTCGTAAAATGAACCCGTAATGTTTATAAGAATACACACACCTTGTGTAATAAAATATGATTGTAAATGATTGGTTTGATCACGTGTTCCACCCCAAAACAGTTATAAAAACAGTAAAAGAGGGGCTAAAGTTCTCACCTGTCTGTAGTAGACTCTGAACTAAACAGTTAGCAAGTAGCAAACAGGACTTCTAATTGTTTCCTATAACATTGTAATCATACATAAGATATAGAATTTATAATTGTATAGACTTTGATTCATTGATTGACTTGTGTTCTCCTGAAATTGATTATCACATGATAACTTGTTCTCATGATTATGATTGTTGTGAAAACTTGAAAGTTATGGTTTGAATCACTTGATTGATCATGGGTCCAAGAAACGCATATGAAATGTTCCATTGCATAAACCTTATGCATAAAATGATAAATGTTTGAGACTTTGATAACCATTGATTAACATGACTTATGAAAAGATGTTCCAATTGTTTTAAGTTATTGAGATTGTGACTTGATCCCATTATTAGTTTAAGTTGCAACTTAAACCAACTAAGATCAAATTACAATCACTTTGAGTTGTGGCCAACCAAGGGGTTCTAAGTCCATGAAAGTCATTATGGACTTAGACAAAGGCCATGGGCCATTTAAAATGATAATGATCCAATTGAAGGTGATGTTGGGCCAATTGCATGTGACGTTGGCCCAACAACTTGTATATAGGCCTCATAACGCGTCCAAGCTAATATCGAGCTAATTAAGATCATAATGAGTCGTATGGGCTTGGATTGGGCCTAAGGGATTTGAGTTGGGCTAAGAAATGATTAAGTAGGCCATGTAAGGTTCCAACGTGATATTGGGCCAATTAAAGATCTTAATGGGCCAACCTATCTCAATCGTGCTTGGTTTACGTCTATGGGTCGAGTTCTTTATAAGATTGGGCCTTATAACCTTGAGTTGGGCCGAATAGGTTTTTGGCAGCCACTTAGGCAGCGAACCTTTCTAGGTATTTGGCCCATGGTTCGTTGCATGCTAACCCCATGATGGTTCGTGAAACTCTCCCACCGAAGGCTCGGCTAATGTTGGGCGAACCATGCAGGGTTCGCTACATGTTCGAGGGTTCGACTAACTGACTGGTTCGGCAATACGTGCAGCAGGGTTCGGGTAACATGACATCATGCATGGTTCGTTGGTGTAATCCTTAGGGTTTTCCGTTAGGAATTCGAATATTAAATCGTGTTTAATTCGTAATAAATTAAAGCTTTTGAGGCTATTTGAAACATTTGTATTCATAAACTTTTATAATTATAGTGTTTACTTCATTAATAAAGCAATACTAATAATAATAACACGATACATAATTTAAGCCTTTATAAACTCATTTTTTTTATAATTATAACTTTTAAAATTATAGGTTATAATAAAATAAAAGCATTTTTTTGAGTAAATAACCTATTTTTTTTAGTTATAAAATATATATATACATAAAATATAAATATATAATAATAATAATAGTAACAAAAAGAACAAATTATAAAATTTATAAAACTTATTAATTAAATGGGTTTTATAAAGTTTTGAGAGAATAGGATACTAGAAGGGTTAGAATGACTATTAGTTAAAACTAACTTGTGAGTAAAAAGAAGTTTGAAAGCCTGAAGTGTCTAAGCCCAAAATGGCAGGGACTAAAACTGTAAAACCAGCAAACATACCATCTTCCCAACCCGTTAACAACCTGGATACCCACACTACCCGAACGCAACCCGTTCCACTGACAGCTGGCTTTAACGCGTTTCCAGTTCAATTAGTCACCATTTTAGCAAGGATTCGACTTTAATAGCAGCTTCAATCAACAATCAAATCGGATCAATTCGTAATCAAGCGTTAATAACCTTCCAAGTTTAATCGTTCAAACCAAAAATAAAATTCAAAGGGAACGCGCATAAATACCGAATCAAACTATTCCAGTCGGTTCCTTTGTTCATTTCGAGACTGTCTGAGCCACAAAAGCCAACTCATGAGTCTTTTGGAGCACGATTTAAGTTCAAGAACGAGCAACGGCTGACATGAACTCGACTGCCATCAAAGAGTTAACAAAACAGGTAATTATGAACTCCAATATACTCGTAATCAAGCATTGAACAAAAGTCCTAAAATCTAAGGGGCTCACAACAGCTTCATCGATCGAATTGAAAACGAATTAGGTTAGGGTTCTTCGGGTTTCTTGAAAAGAAATCAAGCTTATGTTATATTATATTTGAAACAGATGCTAAACAATTAGAAGCCTAGAGCAGATGGCTCATGCAACTCGTGGCGAAGCTTTGCTCTGCAGCTGTACGGGTTCGAGGCTAGCTTTGGGCGGTTTTGGCCCTCTGTTTTGCACTTTAACTCATTTTAGCCTATTTGTTTCATACAAAATTTATTAAATTCTTTTTTTTAGAAAAACATTTTAATAGATTTAATAAATTCTTGAACTCTTTTGTTTTATATATATTAACTACAAAACTTAAAGTTTATTTATTTATTTATTTATGATTTAAAACGATCATGAAATAATATTTAATATTTGCACTTTTATTTTCTTAACCTTCGTAATAAATTTTCTTTTCAAAACTGATTTAGTTGAAATAATATATTTTTTTTCAAACGTTATAGCAATTATTATACTAAACTTTATACAAATCAGAAGTATTATTCTCAATATTTAAAATCAGAAATATTATTTAAATAAATTATTCTTATTTAAATTAAAACCTTAATTTTGGTTTAACACTTGGTAACCCATATTTTAATAAATATGGAATACTTTTCCTAAAGAGTTATTCTAAAATATTTATTTCAATTACTAATAATGTTTTATTTAATTAAATAAAATATTAATATTTATTAAATTTCACGTAATTCTTTCTTAAAGTTAACTTACAAAAACAATGAATATAATATTTTCTTAAATAATAAATTCAACACTATCCATAGGAATTTAATACCAATAATGAATAAATAGGATATTTAACATTCTATTTTATTTATTAAACAAGCCTATTAGATTATAGTCATATACTAAATAAACACTCACAAAATATTATTGCTATATTATTCATACAATTTAATTGTATTGATAAATAAAGAATAATTCTATATTCTATTATTGTAAGAATATTTATTTCATAAATATTCCAAATGATCCATTTAAACAGAGACATATCCAATTAGGACTTCCACTAAAAATGCCATAGTTTTAGGACTTTAAACTTTGAACTTAAGATACTAAGACCTTGCTACTCAAAATTTAGGGTGAGTAGATAGTCATTGCTTCCTCATTCATTATTCAAGCTCATGGTGGACTACCTAAACATTTTAACATGTGAGTTTCTTCACACTCCCTTTTACATTTTTGTTTTTGGGATGTTACACATGTCTTATTCAAACTCTATTCATTCTATTATTCATTCAATCTATGATGCAAGCCTTTGACCTAGTTAGCTTTATGTGTTAGAGGCTAGGCTTATACAATGTATTGATTCTATGTGTGTTGCCAGTCAAGCAAACTAGTATTTAGTAGCCTAAGATGGTTAGATACTATCTTCGCAAAGGCTTTTGTCTTTGTGTGAAAAAGGTGAAAAGTACACCTAGCAAACTTGTTGAATTATAACTGTTAATTTATAGTATGGCCATACTTGAATTAACATGTTGTAAGGATACTTGTTTGGACACAAGCAATTGTTATTCATTCATTCATTCAATTTATTCAAACTTGTATTCATGCTGTGCTTATGATACATATCTAGTTAGGCTATAGTTTGCATCCTTTTTATACCTATTATTTAAACTTTGTGTGTGAACTCACCAACTAAGCAAATAGTTGACAAACTCTATTTTACATGTGTAACAGGATAAGGAAGCATGATGAAGACATAAGATAGGCTTAGTGACCTAGTTTAAACATTGAAACAAATGTATAGACTTTTCAACTGTAATTCTTTGATTCAAGTTATGTAATGGTTGTTTATTATTAATGAATGTGGTATTTAGTTTTGTAATAATGATGCATTAAATATTGAAACTTATTATACCACCATGAGCTAATGAACAGTCAAACTCGCGCCCCGACGTATTCCGCCGTCGGTCGGGGTGTGACAGTTGGGCCTCAAATGATTCGGTGAAGGCTCGTGGAACCCTTAGGGTTCGGCTGATGAAACTGCGAACCATGCAGGGTTCGTCAGCCTACCCATGGTTCGGCTACCTCACTAAGGGTTCGTGCAGGGCAACTAGGGTTCGTGGGAGGCATGGAGGCTCGGCACAGGTTCGTGAGGATCTTCTGGGTTCGGCTGATAACTTCACGAACCATGCAGGGTTCGTCGGGCTTGCTGTGTTCACGAGGGTTCGGCCAGAAAACCCTATGGGTTCGTTTTCCCCTGGTTCTCACCGAACCTGTTACCTGCGCCATCACCAACACATTCAAGTGGTTCTAAGTCTCTTGCTATGTCGATCTATCATCACAGAAAGTTGCTATGCAGTCGAGTCTTAAAGGTTGATGTAATAACCCGGCTATGTGTCGGGTTTTAACATAAACTCACGAAAACCCTAATTTCCCGAACATTCAAGCTCAAATACCTCGATTGTGGCTGGATGAATCTGCGAAATTCTTGTACTTTCAAGTAGAGGATGTCGAGAGCTTCGCGTGGACACCAAAAACACCAAAATCCGTTGAGAAACGAAGAAGATACGAACGTTTAAAGTTGGGATTTTTAAAGAGAGGGTGGGTTCGCGAGTTTTAGAGAGAGAAAGGGTTGTTGGCTGAATTAAATGAGAAAAATGACCTTGTTCAAGGCTTTTATAGCCCGGATGGTGTTCGGGTTCGTTTTGGTCGCTCGGTTCGCGTTCCCGGCACATAACGCGTATTTTTCGCGACTTTAATTAAAAAGAGTTGTTAAACTCAAATAAATGATGAGTTTCAAAATTGTAAAAATATAAAATAATTAATTTAATTATTTTTACTCTTCGTGCGTTGACAGATCGTTAAACATTTACAATTACGTGTATACCCGCAATCGCGTACGTTTTCCGATCGTATTAATTATTTAAAGTCGTTTAATCGTAATTATAAGTTCAACATTCGTATTATTATGGATCGTCACCCATAACTATACTCAGTCTCGCTTACGTATTACGATTCTTGTGAATTAATTAATTGTTATAATATTCGTCTCGACACTACGCACTAACACTAACCTGTTACACCGAACTCAGTATATATATAGGGCTCACTCTCGCTGCCCACCACTGTTTCGATATAACAAGATACTGTTCTTGCCTAGTGAACTCGACTGTAAATAAGTAATACATACTTGTCTCAAGAAATAATGATTCTAACACACAAGCACATAATGAACACATGAATCACATTGATTTACTGGACATTGACACACACTGTTCTAACACTGTTCACGACTACATGACTAAATGCACAAATGTTACAAGTGGTCCTTCGCCATGAGTAGCATCCGGAAGAATCAAACTTGAAAGAAGAGTGTTCTTGATCAAGAGATGATCAAGAAACTATTATGAAAGAACTGAAGGATTAAAGAAGACAACTACTGATATAAATAAGGAAAGAAGGATCAGTGGTCATTTGAAGTAGGAACGATAAAAATGGAAAGAAATATATCATTGAGCCGTGAGAACAATTAATGAGTGTCAATTCAATTAACTATGAGGGCTGTAATCTTTCAGAGTGATTAGTGACGGTCGAATCAGGCGTAATTATCAAGAGATTTGATAACCACTTCGGCAAGAAATATTTAACCATGAAAGATTATTTAACCTCAGAAGGGTTGTATTTTCGGAAGAGGTTTAACCATGGATAAATGACACAGTTAAAAGTCTCGGAAGAAGAAGAGACTTCGAAAGAGAATTAAACCACGAGAGGTTTAAAGTTTAACAATGGAAGTTGGAACCGCAGATAGATATGAAACAGTGGTTATAATAACCACTAATCCTATCCGTGTAACAGGATAACCACTGAGAGAGACCAATGTTTCTTCATCAGTGGTTTATCAAATATCCATTGTTAGGATCATCATTGAAGATTATCCTTTTATGTATTTATTTCAAGGTTTAAGAAACGCATTCTTAACCATATTTATTAGCTCATATTTATCATACCCAATTTACCCACAAACTTAGAAAAAGTTGAAGAGTCCAAGGGTTTGGTAACTATATCCGCTATCTGGTCACTTGTAGAGACATGTTCTGGGACAATTAGTCCCTTTTCAAAACAGTCTCTAATGAAGTGATGCCTTATTTCTATATGTTTTGTTTTTGAATAGTAGACAACATTCTTTATTATATTTTTGGCTGCTTCGCTATCTATTAGGAAGTGTTTTTAGTTCAATTATTCAGAAATCCAGTAGTTTGTATTGCAACCAAAGGATTTGGGCAGTGCAATGGGCTACTGCAATGTACTCAGCTTCAGTAGTTGAATTTGACACCGATGTTTGCTTCTTGCTTTGCCATGACACTAAGCAATTTGCAAAGAACTAACATCCTCCCGAAGTAGACTTTCTTGTGAGCGAGCATCCAACATAATCACTATCTGAAAAACCAACAAGCTTACAAGTTTGGTTAGCAGGATACCAGATACCTAGCACAGGAGTGCCTTTCAGATATCTTAGTATCCTCTTCACAAATGAAAAATGGGATTGTTTGGGGGCTGATTGGTATATTGCACAGACACATGTTGCATACATGATGTCTGGCCTTGATGCAGTATCATACATCAAAAATCCAATCATGGACCTGTAGAGGGTTTGATTTACAGGTTCACCATTTTCATCTGGACTTATTCCAGGACTTGTAGCCATGGGAGTAGATATTATTTTGCAATCATTAATATCAAATTTATTTAAAAGATCTCTTACATATTTAGATTGATGAATGAAAGTCCCATTGGGAGTTTGTTTTACTTGGAGTCCTAAAAATGTTCTTAGTTCACTTAAAGCACTAATTTCAAACTTTGAAGACATTAATTTAGAAAATTGTTCACACAAGGAAGGTTTTGTTGATCCAAAGATGATGTCATCGACATAAATCTGGTCCAGTAAAAGTTCCTTGTCTACCCTCTTGATGAACAAAGTCTTATCAATGGTTCCTCGAGAAAATTTATTAGAAAGAAGAAATTGAGAGAGAGTATCAAACTATGCTCTGGGTCCTGCTTCAGACCATAAAGTGCTCTGTCTAGTCTGTACACCCAATCAGGATGATGAACATCATCAAATCCTGGAGGTTGACACATATAGACTTCCGACTTTATTGTCCCATACAAGAATGCAATTTTTATATCCATTTGATATACCTTTATGTTATGGGATATAGCAAATGCTAGGAAGAGTCTAATGGCTTCCAGTCTGGCCACTAGAGCAAAGGTTTCATTATAATCGATGCCTTCCACTTGGCAGTAACCTTATACTACCAATAGGGCTTTATTTTTGATCACGATGCCTCCATCATCTGTTTTGTTTCTGAATACCCATCTAGTTCTGATAGGGTGTTTTCTGCTGGCAAGGGGCTGAGAGTCCAAACATTTTATCTTTTGAACTGTAACATTTCATCTTGCATAGCCTCTACCCAATTATTATCTTTAAGAGCTTCCTAATATTTGGAAGGCTCAACTTGGGACAGGAAGGCAGCATGAAGGCAGAAGTTCGAAATCTGACTCCTAGTTTGAACACCTTTATTTTAAATCACCTAAGATTTGTTCTAGAGGATGATTTCTACTAAAGGGAAGGATGTCCGAACAGTTATTTGAGGAGGCAGCATCGGAAGAAGATGAGTTTTCAGTGGGGCCAGGAGAATTTTCTGAGGGGGAAGCATGACCTTTTTCAGGAACATCTACAGGTATGTTATCCAAGGATGGGGATAAAGGCGTAGATGTAGGACCTCGATGGAGCACAGAAACAACCGGTTCCAAGGGAAATCTGCTTGAAAGCCGCTAGAATAGTGCGGAAACCTATTCTAGGGTTTTCCAATCGAAACCAACAGCAACCGTGGTGAATCGAGAGAGTAGAATCAACGTGTGAGTAAGAATCGATCACCACGGGTTGAGAACCGAAGTTGGACAGTAAGAATCGATCACTAGGGAAAGTTAGGTTTGAAATGATTTGAACTAGTATTTATAGACTGTAGTCATTCGGCCGAATGAGTGGCCGAAGCAGCTCATTCGGCGAATGACTATGTCGAATGGACAAGTCAGAAGAATGAGTCATTCGGCGAATGGCTCATTCGCTGATTATAGTCATTCTCTATTCTCATTCGGCGAATGACTTCATTCGTTAGAGTCATTCGCCCGAATTAGTAATACTCATACTCAAATATTAATAAAGCAATTCAAACAAACATATAATCAATATTAAACATTAAGAACAATATATAAACACAACTTCCATTAATATAACATTAATCTTTACATGATAATTGATACAAAATTGAACTAGGGACATTAAGTGCATCAACAAACTCCCCCTTGGACCTAGTTCAGCTCTTGGAAGTGTCTTTCTTGAAGTACTTCTCAGTAATAGCTTTCCAGTCTGCTCCAACATGAATCTTGAATATACTGCAGAGACGGATCACTCTCATAAACTGTAGTGCTTGTACCATGTCCTATACATCAAAGAAAATCTGATGACTAAACCATGCTTGGACATCTTTGTGGGACAAGTTAGTCAACCACATTGGATCAAAAATACGTTCGGTTTCCCACTTCTTGTCTTTGCACATGACAATCATAGCTTCTCCACTCCGCCCATCATAGTACCACCATCGGAAGCCCTCTATAAGGTCTTGTCGCATCTTCCTTAACGGAATCTTCTTCAAAACTTTAGGAGGAAGCCACTTCAGGATAACTTTGTGCTTTCAGGTGTCTCCATCAATTTCTGGCAAATAATAACGTTCAGGCTGTTAGGGCTGAAAGTTCACCCATTTCTTTCTGTACTCATACTGAAGGTGCCGAGAGAACCAAGCAGACATTCCTGAATCTTCACAATATAACATCCTCAGACGTGCTAAGTGATTGACTTCAAAACCAGGCAACGTCTTAAAATCGTGAGGATGCTTAAAGTAGTCAATGCCTCTCTCTCTCTCTCTTCACAGCATAGCACCCAAGATCATGAAAGTATGCCCAACTCAAGATTTGACCTCCAGCCTTGTAGCCTTTGGTTCTGTATACTTTCTTGTACGTAGCTGGCAACTTCATGGTGCTTTCTTTCTTGAGAACCTCCCAGTAGGCCTCCCATTCCTCTTTTCTCTTCTTTTGATCATCAGTTTCGGCTTTGCTAACCTCAACTTGTTCTTCTGAGTATCGGATCCGTAGATCTTCAGTGACTTGATCAAACTGATCAGTAAATGTAGGCAGCTCTTCCTCAGCTGATGTATACTTGGGATATTCCTCATCAGTAATATCTTCAAGAATAAACTCGTCTATATCATCAAAAGCCTCTGGAGTAGGCTCATCAAACACTGGAACTGAGGTATCATCAGTAATAACCTCATCAGGATTTAACCTGAACAACTCAACTATCTGCTACTTTGATAAGCAGTGTATGATCTCCCCCTCCTCTTTGTCATAGCTAACTGAGTGCTGTATGATGCCTTGAGCGTCAAGAATCATAGTGAGTGTCTCATCCAATTGACGTCTCACAGGCACATCTTCGACTTCCTTAGTAGCTGCTGATTCTTCAGTTTGTGTCGGATGAGGTGGAGGAGGAGCCTGTTTCTTCTTGTCTTGCATGGATTTTGATCTGATCTCAGAAGTAGAAGGGGCTTGATCATCATCATAAACAGCATCATCTGAACTAGATGAATCAGAATACCCGCTTCCTGACTCGTCCTGATCCTCATCATCTTTATCAGAATCTTCATAGTCAACTTTCTCCTCATCAGATTCTTCTTCCTCTTCTTCCTCTTACTTTTCTTTATCAGAATCTGAATCATTAGAGTGAGCAACAGTGCCTTCGATCCTGGGAGTGCTATCCTTGAGATTGTCAAGCTGATCAGCTAGCCTAGCATTTTCAGTCTCTAGGGACAGGATCCGGTCACTGAAATCAGTGACAGTCAATGCCAACTGATGATGCTCATCAATATACTTCAAGAGCTGCTCCTCTTACTGAGCAGATCTAGCTCTCAGATAAGCTCTTTGATCAGCAGTGAATATGGGAGCCTGGGCAATAGAGGTGGTCAGAGGGGCCACAGTAGTACGAGTCGGAATAGCCCTTGACCTGGTCAGTGAAGAAACTGAGACAGCTGCTACTGATGTAACAGTAGATGTAGCAACTGTTGTCAGTTCTGACCTCCTCTGAGAGGAACCTTGATCTCTTCCTTCATCCAGCAGAAGAAGAAGACTGAACGGCAGCCATAGAAACAGCTGCAGAAGCTGGAATAGAGGAACGTGGAGTAGGTGAAACATCAAACTCAGGAATAAATAGTGGATCTATAATCTCCTCCATCTTTGCTTCAGTTCTCTTCCTCTTCCGCTTCATCAATCTCCCTCTGATCCATACACTTTCGAATTCATCATATGGCGTATCCTCTGACTCAGAACTACCAACTTTATCAGCACCAGCTTTATGAGCACCAGCTTCACCTTCACCATCACTTGAGTCCTCTGACTCATCTCCATCAGCAGCAGATGTGGTGACTGTAGTATCAAGAGGAGTAGTCACTGTGTAGGTAGTAGTGGCCACGAAATCCAGCTCCAACAGTGAATCAACATCTACATCCTCATCATCTGCCATGGAAGTACTCATACCAGCCCCAGCAATCACACCAACAGCCTCAACTACGCTACCATCAGCAGTGGTAATAACATCACCAGCAACAGTACTCACAATAATACTAGCACTTGCACCATCATCACCAGCACCAGCTCCACTATCACCATCATCACCATCATCACCAGGCACAACTATGTCCTCCACCTCAGAGTCTGAGTCATCATGCCTCCATCTCCGACCAGGTGGAGCAATGTAATCAGGCCTCAATAGATGACCAAACAATGACCGTATAGTCGGCTTTATGTCTTTCCCTCTGTATGACATTACTCTGTTGAGAGTAGTATCATTCATGTGTTCCAGCTTGATGATATCAGCATCAGTCTTCGGTAAACCGGGCAACTGAGCATCAATCAACTGCTGCAGAAACCTGGGATACATCAAGAACTTATTGGCTCCCTTCAGTGCCACATTCTCCTTCATATGAGTGAAGATCATCTCAGAGAAGTTGAATGGCCTGTTAAGCACCAATGCAACAAATGCACATTATGTAGTCTCCCGCATGTCGTCGAATCCACCTCTCCTCGACCCGAGACAGTGAATCAGAACATGAGCAAGATACTTGAACTGCGGAGACATATATGCCTTGTTGAGGATCCCCGCTCCTAGATCGCCCTCGTACTTACACCTCATAAGGCAGCCGTTAACTAAGTAGCGATCTAGCAAATATGGCAGATCAGGTGAATCCTGGAAACCACAAACTCTCCTAATGTGCTCGGCTAATATAACAACATCGTGCCCAAGAACCTTTCCTCTGATGAAAGTAGGTTCAGCCTCACAATCTGTGACAACTAGTACCAGACCGGCCGGCAAGTCCGTACGGTGCGTGTACTTTCAACAGTAACTACATGTGATTTCATGTGTATACACAGTATTGGTCCCAATAGAATTCAGGTTTTGCAAGAAACAGTTGTATGTATTTTTTTGTAAACTTAAATACTGTAAGTACAACACTCAAGTGAAACATTAGTTGTGTGTATTTAAGTGAAAACCTAAGTACATTTAACACAACTAAGCATGGGAAAGAACAATGTTCAAACGAATGACAAAAACAAATCGGTTGCGATCTGATATCCATTGATGACAGGAATCAGATGGCTGACAATTCAATGTGAAAACAATGTGATAACAGGATCTTAGTTGAGTCCGACAGTGAGGAAACACAATTCAAACATAAATTGCAGTGTCGTTGCAGAATAACGAACTGACAGTGTGGTTGCGTGGGTGACGATTCACACAAACATATCTGTGAGTTTAATGTTCTGAAATGAGGACTGGGAAGTAGAAAACAAAAGTCGGAAAGCAAAACCATAGTCCTGTTCGTTCGAATGACGATTCGAACGAATACGCGCGATGGTGACGCGAACTGACGAAACAAAAACGAAACACGACGCGATCGACAATTAATTTAATAAAATAAAATATTTAACATTTTTACAATTTTGAAACTCATCAATTAATTAAAATTATCTTCTTTTGTTTATTTCAATTAAATACGCGTAAAGTTCTGGATACGCGACGAAAAAGCAAACCGAGCAACCGAAACGAACCCGAAAACCATCGGGATATATAAAGCCTAAATGAGCTCCATTTTCTCATTTCATCACTTCCCCCTCTCTCTGTAGACAAGAAATCCGGCCACCACCTTCTCACCACCATTAACAACCTTCAAATCGCCATATCTCCTTCGTTTCTCCACGAAATCGGGTGATTCTTGAACCCACGCGTAGCTCTCAACCTCCTCTACCTAGAAGTACAAGGGATCTGGAGTTTTAGCCACTGAAAATCGAGGTATGACTCAAGAAAAGTAACGAAAATTAGGGTTTTCACATGAGTTTTGATACACACTTACTTAGCCGTTCCACCACCTTATCCTTCGCATTATACAACTTCGATAGACTTCCTGGTTCATCCCCAAGATGGGAGCAGTCCTGCAAAAATCGAGGTTCAATGATAACGATGGCACCTTGCAGGTTCGCGAGTTGTTGGGTTCTAGTCGAACATTAGTGCAGCGAACCTTCTCCCTACTCAGAAACATCACCACGAACCTTCCATCAGACCGGCGAACCTGTGGTGATGAGTATGGTCGGGCGAACCTCGCATTTCAAGAGCCGAACCCTTTAGGGTTTTCCCGAACCCATGCACGCATGGAGCGAACCCTTCCTGGTCAGACCTAACTCACCGAACCTTGTTGGCATGGGAACGAACCTTTGGATGCAATTTTAGCCGAACCAGCTGATCAGTGAACCTACGCACCATGAGCGAACCTGTTTAGGCGTCGAACCCTCATGGCCAGGCCGAACCATCCAACACCTACGAACCCTTGCTGCCGAACCACTGGTGATCAACGAACTCTCATGGAGGCTGCGAACCATTTTGTTGTTGAACGAACCATAGCCTTTTTTAGCCGAACCCTGGATACACCTTCAGCCTAACGAACCCTAAACCTATAGGTTCGCTGGGTTATGGTCGAGCCTACTATCCCTTTTCTTCGGCCGAGACTTGCTAGTAGCCCAATACACATAAATGCCCATGTATGAACGTGGATCCCATCATTTTTTAATTGGCCAATGGACTAGCCCAACTCTGGCCCAAATCTCATTACATATTCAGCCCATGTGTAATTACTCGGCCCAAGACCATTGTTCGGCCCAAACCCAAGCTATGGCACACACTAACCATTCGGCCCAAGTTCATGGCCCAACCTTGTTTTGTCTAAGCCCACTTACATATACTCGGCCCAACTTGAGGCCCACTAGGTTTAATTGACAATAACACAAAGAAACAAGTAATAATGAATGGTATACATGGTGTGGGTAATGCCACAAGAGTGTTAAAATCATAATGAAACAAAAGGTTATCACATTCAATCTACAACCTAAGTTTATACTTAGAACCTCTTTTTTCAAAATAATTAACTAAATGACAACTTATAAGCAATGACCAAATAAGTTGACTTAAATCTAGTGGGCTAAATGTGTTAAGCCTACAACAAATATGCAGGGCCGAATGAAGACAACCGAGACTCACGAGTTTTAGCCCATTTTAGGGTTAACACATGCACATGCAGAAATTTGTATAACTTAAACTCATAAGTTACATCCAACCTGAAATAAATACAGGATCGTGATCAATACAACAAATACAATCAAGGAGCGTGTGCCTTTCTTCATTTAAGCTAAGTCAACCCAACAACTACAAGGTGAGTTCATATGCCCCTTTTCTTCAATCTTAACTGATTTTAAACTCTCGGGACTGAGAAACATGTTTACTTTTATTAATTTAAAAGTTCTGCTTAACATGTTATTTATACTTTGATTTAGATAATACTTAATTGTTTATTATCGCTTATCATTGTATGCATGCTTGTATGATCATGACATGACAGGGATAATCAGATGAACAAGATAATACATCTTATTAATTCAATAATACATTAGAATAATACAGTTATAAGATTTTATCTTATAACACTTAATTATTCTTACATAAACAGTCATTGGAACAATCTCAAACAAACAAACGAATGTTATAAAGATATTACATATCTTTGTAATAACATTCGACACAAGAGTTAAGTAAGTGTAATAGGATAAATCCTTTTAACACTTAGCTTTACAACTCAACGCATATTACAAGAGAACATGGAACAAAGAATGATAATCATGATAATGTAACTTCATGATAGCAACATCATTCATTCAAATGATTAACATAATGTAATAGGACAAGATCTTATTTAACTTTGTTAATAACATGGAGAACATATGACAATGAGAACAACAATACAGATGAACACAATTACAATTAGTTACTATTGACCTGTTGTATTATATCACTTCAATCATGTGCCAATTGTACAAGTTGATCATGTAAGCCCCTTTTAATTCGCTGACCAGTTAGTTTGACGTGACCAAACCGACGATAGCATAGTGGTACCATAGGTTTGACAAACCTCTAGCTTGCAGGGCTAGTATGTTGATCGTATTGATTCATTGGCCGGTAACGTCTGACCGGTGACAGGGCTACCTCAAGTCAGGTTCTGGAAAGCGACACATGGTGATATTAATCTGCAGTGATAAGTAATTAATCCAGCGGAAATTCTATTGACTAGTAGGTTGAGAAAGTGATCTTCTCTCATGTTACACTACTAGTAATAGATTTTGTTGAGGACACTAGACATACAAGGTGGTAGAGGTAAATCGGATGCATTGAAATCTGATTATGTGAGGATTTCAATGGATTCCTTTTAGGCTCTATGCACTATAGTTCAAGAACAAATTGCATGTGGTTAACTAACACTCTTAATATTTAAAAGTGTAACAACAGTTAACCCCATAAATATAGAATAATACAAGGAATAGATTTGATAAATCTAATATCCTTAACATATAATGGTTATCTAAACTTCGGTTCGATAACTACAATTACATCATGATATTATCCTATACAAGTTATCACAGGTGATTCAAGAATGGTATGAACATGTGGATTTGGGAATGGAAATCAATAGTTGTATTGCAAGTTGTGTGGAGTTCTAGTAGTGATGTGGTGGGATGTTGGCTAGGGCTTAGTTCCCTTACATATGCCCTATATATAAGCATCACTACTAGGATGAAATATTACTTGTAAATATAACTATTGAGAAGCCATTTGGGTGAACAAGTGAACAAACGGCATACAAGTAACAAAGTACATATTATGATTGTGCATGTGAATGAATCAAGGTTTTAAATTAACTTACTTATGAACTCACCAACCTAGTGTTGACTTTGTTTAAATACACGTTTCTCAGGTGATGAACAGGTGTAGATACATACATGCAAGGATTAAGCTAGTGGACTTTTAGAAGACCTAGCTTTATTTTGTGTTGCATGCTTTTGGTGACAAGAACAATGAATCATCTTTTGTATATCTTGTACAAATACAAGATATAGCTATATTGATTCTTTTGATAGATTTACTCGATTAAATTATGAACGATACATTGTAATTTAATCTTGTAATTCTATATCATGGATGTGTTAGCATTTCTCATTTATATTATCATGTGCCATGTAAACAATCTGATTAATTGATTATCACTCAAGATATCGCGCCCTGGGAACCTTCCGCCCGACGGGAAAACATGATCCGTTCCCACCGGCCCGGGGTGTGACACAATCGATATCAGCAGAGGCCCAGAAATCCTGCTAATGTGAGTGGTATGGCACATGCAAGGTAGAAATAGCAGTGAATATCCTTGAGCGCCTAAAAAATGTGATGATCTCGGTGAAATGTCGGGCGTTGGGTGTGTTGAGATCCAAGTAAGCACAAATGTTTTTCTTCGTCACTGACTTGTATCCAGCCATTCTGAACATCAGATAAAGACATGTTAGAACATCTCAATAGCTTAAAATACTGAAATCAGATAAAAAACCAGAACACAGAATCAGTTTAAACTGATTTGCCAAATGAATTGAATTTGGACGAATGAACACTTTGGTCGAATGAGTCATTCGCCGAATGAACTGCATTTGCCAAACAAATCTCATTTGCCGAATGAGCTATGTGCTGAATTAGCCATTCGTCGAATGAGTCATTTGCCGAATGGGTTACATTCGCCGAATGAGTCATTCGCCGAAAGACGACATTCGGATGACAGTTCAAATTCAAACCCCTCTTTTCAAAATCTTCAAATCAGTTCACAAAAACCACACATTCACAATCAGAAATGACCGATTAACATATTTAACATAGGTCGAATGAGGTTATAAGTCCATTTCAATCATTTATTGCAAGGGCGAAATGAAGAACCCTAAAACCCTAAAATTTGTTGGGTTTTTGATGATTTCAGGGTCAGAATTTGACGATATTCGATCCCAATGTACCTGAGATAACAATAAACAAGATTATCAGTGGCTGGGTGAGTAGGAATCACGAGAAAAAGATCGACCGAAGAGAGAAGTTGTTTCGGGCGAATGTGAACACATAGTAAAGGGAGAAAGTAATTTTTGTCGAATGAGGTAGTTCACCCGAATTACTGTTTATATAGGGTCACTCATTCGCCGAATGTGAATGGCGAATAGGTCATTCGACATTAGGTCATTCGCCGAATGAGACTGACTAATGAGTCATTCGACTTGAGTTATTCGTCGAATGAGTATATTGAATGGATCATTCTGTATGATTCATTCGCCGAATGAGAATGTCGAATGGGTCATTCGACACAAGTTATTCGCTGAATGTTTCATTCGCCGAATGAGTTACATTCGGTCGAATGATACATACACCACACAAAACACAACCAATTTCAAGATTTAACATTTTGATAAGTAAAACAGATGCCATTTATGAAGATATGTCTGGTTGGTTCATGATTTAGATAAGACAAACATCTGAACCTACAAATGATCATCTAAACTAAAGTTAAATCATGTAAAATCTTTTTGTAATTTTCTAAAACAAAAAACGACTGTACAACTAGCAACTAAATACAAAGAAACACATGTTTTTGTGAGAAGTCTATTGAGAAATTAACACACACACCTAATCATATTATATCAGCATCACTGAATGTTTCACTTCAAACACACTTGTCCTATACTCATGATTACTGATATATTTGTCCAATCTTAAGCCTGACTTTCCATAACTTCTAAACAAGATTTATGATTACTCATATTTTCTGATTGCGTTACCCATTTCATTTTACCATTTAAAGATCAAAATCAGTTTATAACTCATTTCAGCATATCTTAATACCAGTCATCATAAATTCTATAAGATTCCAATTTTATTTTCTTTTTGTATTTTTCTTGTTCTATCCAAATGGACGGCTTCAGCTAGGTTCGTCCCATCAATGTGGCACGTATATGGAATCGTACTAATTTTTTTAATTATTTCTCAAGCTTAATATTAGCTTGCTTTAATTTTTCTTCAAGCTTAATACCAGCTTGTTTTTGTTTCTCTTCAAGCTTAAAACCAGCTTGTTCTTATTTTTCTTCAAGCTTAATACCAGCTTGTTTATGTTTGAAACCTCATTTGATTCTATGATGACCAGTGTATGCTTGATTTAAGTCAAAAACTATTTCTCACTCAACTGGTTTTCTAAAACAGATCCCACAAATCAAACTTTCAAAGTCATCACAAATTGTCTATTCATTTTGTAAAATCGGCCTATCAGTACATCACATTATATTTTTCATGTGTTTTCAGCTATCACATTTACTTTAGCTTATATGACATGATAGATTAATGTATTACTTTCTTAAAGAAGACTTTCTCATTTTTTTATAATTTTTTAATGTTTTTGAGTTTTTCTAAATTTTTAATGTTTTTGGTTTTTCAAATTTTTAATGTTTTTGGTTTTTCAAAATTTTCAAATGTTTTTGGTTTTTCAAATTGCATACTTTTTCTCCCCCTAAAAACCTAAAACAAAAAATCTTTTTGTATTTTGGTTTAGAATAATGAACTAACAGTAATACTGAATAAATTAAATAAAAAATAGAAATAACTAAGAAAAAAACAATGATCATTTGTTAGATTCAGATGAAGGTAGGACTTCATCCTTTTGGAAAACACCATTGGCCGATAAAAGATATAAAAATCTTGGTTTATCAAAAGCTTTTGTGAAAAGATCGGCTTTCTGGTGATCGGTGTGAATTTTAACAACATCGATTAGTTTCTTTTCATAACAATCACGTATGCAGTGATATTTTATGTCGATGTGTTTTGTTTTTGAGTGCTGGACCGGATTCTTAGTAACAGCTATGGCAGCAGTGTTATCAACATATATTGGAGTGTTAGAAAAATGTAACCCATAGTCCCTGAGTTGCTGTTGTATCCAGATGATTTGAGAACAGCAACTAGCAGCAGCAATATATTCAGCTTCACATGTTGAAGTAGACACCGACGTCTGCTTCTTGCACTGCCAGGTAACTAATCGGGTTCCAAAGAACTGACATCCCGCCGATGTTGACTTGAAATCTCTCTTGCATCCGCCATAATCCGAGTCACTGTATGCAGTAAGCTCAAAATTATCATCAGTAGGGTACCATAAACCAAGATCCGGTGTACCCTTCAGATAACGCATAATCCTTTTGACAGCAATGAGATGGGATACTCTTGGTTTAGACTGGTAACGTGCACACAAGCATGTGGCAAACATGATGTCTGGCCGAGAAGCAGTGAGATACATAAGAGACCCAATCATTCCTCGATACAGAGTGGCATCAATTAACTCCCCCTTTTCATCTGGTGTAATCCCGTGATTGACAGCCAGTGGGGTACCAGCAGGCTTTGCATCAGACATACTGACCCGGCTCAGAATGTCACCAACGTACTTGGTTTGATGAATGAAAATACCTGCCTCAGACTGATCCACCTATAGCCCTAAGAAAAACTTCATCTCTCCCATTGAGCTCATCTCAAACTTCTCTTTCATAACCTTCTCAAAATCTTTGCACAGACTATCTTTTGTGGAACCGAATATGATGTCATCCACATAGACTTGCACCAAGAGTAAATCACCATCTTTTTCTCTAATGAACAATGTACAGTCAATGACACCTCTTCTGAATCCGTTGTTCAGAAGGTTAGTAGATAGTGTCTCATACCATGCTCGCGGAGCTTGATGCAATCCATATAAGGCCTTGTCTAGCTTGTAGACTTGGTCTCGATGTAATGATCCTTAAACCCAGGAGGTTGACTGACATAGACTGTCTCACTAATCACACTGTGAAGGAATGCACTCTTGACATCCATTTGATAAAGTTTAAACTTCTTAATGGATGCATATGCCAAGAAAATACGAATTGCTTCAAGTCGAGCAACCGGTGCAAACACTTCATTGTAGTCCAAACCTTCTATCTGTCTGAATCCTTGAACAACCAAACATGCCTTGTTTTGAACAATGATGCCATGATCATCTTTCTTGCAACGAAGGACCCACCTAGTGCCAATGACTTTTGCACCTTTCGGTCTGTCAAAAGTTGTCAGACACCTAACTTCTTAAATTGCAGCAGTTCTTCTTGCATGGCATCAACCCATGATTCTTCCTTTAAAGCCTCAGTGACAGTTCGTGGTTCAATCTGAGAGATAAAACAGGAATGAGCACAAAAGCTTACGTCTGCAAAATCAAGAATGTCAGCAAGTCCCCCTGAAGAAAGCTGATTTCTGGTTTTAACTCCATCTAATGGACTCCCAATTATGTTCTCTTGAGGATCAATACGATTGATTCTTCCAACTGGATGGGGAGGAACCTCAACCTGTGGATCTAGATTGTTCAAATTCAAATCCTGAAGATCTGGTACAAGATCATCAACATTTTGTCTTGGGCAACTGGTGGAGCAGAGTTATCATCAGTGTCTGAGCTGTCATCATTTGTCTGTACAATGGGAACTGAAGTGGATTAAGGTGGTACGGGTTCATTAGGTGCATTTTGTACATCATATAACATTTGAACCGCAAGATCTTCATCCGAATACATGGGAGTCATATTGAACGAATCAAAAAGATCTAAATAATCAAATATCCAGTCTGGCCCTTTTCTTGGTGGAGGCATAGAATATTTCTGCACATCAACATGGTACCACTCCTCAACATTCTGTGTTGATCTATTATAAACCCTTTTATTTGGAGTGATATACCCAAGAAAATACCCTTCTTCCACTTTTTCATTGAACTTGCCCTGCTCATGTTTCTTAAGCATAGTGCATGGTGCACCAAAAGGTTCAAGATACGTAATATTAGGCATTCTGTTATGAAGCAGTTCAAAGCAAGTTTTACCATGCCTCTTCATTATCAAAACTTGATTCAAAGTGTAACAAGCATTTGCTACAGCCTCATTCCAGAATTGAACTGGAAGAGAAGAATCAGCAAGCATCGTCCTAGCAGCCTCAATCAAAGTCCTGCTCTTTTGCTCAGCAACTCCATTCATTTGCGGAACATAAGGGGCACTGAATTGTTGAACAATTCCCCTTGAATTGCAGAAATTTTCCATGTTATGGTTCTTGAATTCTGTTCCGTTATCAGTTCTGAGTATTCGAACCTTGAGCTTATAAAGAGATTCAAGTTTGGTAACCAATACTTGAATACAATCAAAAGTTTCAGATTTCTCCTTCAGAAAGAACCCCCAAGAGTATCTGGAAAATTCATCAGTAATGACAAGACAGTATTGATCTCCATCTATACTTTTACGATTAACAGGACCAAAAAGATCCATATGGAGAAGCTCAAGTGGAACAGTGATTGAGTGATACTTCTTTGGTTTGTGAGACTGCTTGACTTGCTTGCCCTTTTTGCAGGATACACAGACATCAGACAGCTTGAAATTCTTCAGAGTAACCCCCTCAACCAGATTGTTATGCACCAAATGATTCATCTTGCGAAGACTCAAATGACCCATCCTCTTATGCCAAAGTATTGAATCTTTTTCAGTTGTCTTTGTCATAAAACATGAAGCTGTGGAGGATGTTGTTGAAGCTTTGGCCATGTTGAGTACATACAAGTCTTGCTTTCTGGGTGCTGACAATAAGATCCAATCTTCAGGGATAACCACACCTTCTTTAAGAATGTAGCATTTTGAGTCATCAAAGATAACCTTGTACTGTTTATCACAAATCTGTGATACAAATGGAAGATTATTCTCCAATTGCTTGACATATCTGACTTTGTCAAATGAAACTTGCCCATTTGATAAAATTCCCTCTCCTGTGATAAAACCACCGTTGTCACGGGCAAACGTGACATATCCACCTCGAACTGAATTCACATTGGTGAGAAGTGATATATCACCAGTCATGTGTCTGGAAACCCCACTATCAACAATCCAAGAGCTGTTAAGAGCAGCTGTTGGGGCAACCTACACAAATAAAAAACAATTAGTTCAATTTGGGAACCCAAGCCTTTACAGTCTTGGGTTGACCCAAAGAGTCTCGGATCAAAACATCAATCCATTTACCATCTGAAACAGTCTTGTCTGAGGTGGGTGGAACTGAAGTCTCAGACTTGACCTTCCAGACTGCATTTTTACTGAAAGAATTTTTTAGATAAATGGATGATGATTTAACTTGATTAACATTTACCATCTTGGGAACATTCAAGTTCACAAGTTTCCCTTTACCCTTATCCACAGGTTTAACTTTTGTGAATTGTTTGGGTTTTGTCAGATCTGACTTGGATTCAGATTTGACAGCTTTGATGAAAATCTGATTTAATTTTCTAGGTGGTGCAATCTTTGGTCTAACCAAGTGTGGACAAAATCTGACTATGTGTCCAGGTGCACCACATTCAAAACAAACATTGTTACACTTTTTATGAAAATGTTTTAATTCAGAGAAAGACTGTCTTTTTGGTTTGAAACCATTTGTTTGAGATTTGTTTTGATTAAAACCCAAACCCTTTCTCCCAATAGGAACAAGATTGTCAATCTTTTTTGACACACATGCCTCATTTTGTTTTGAAGCTTTAACAAAATTTAAAGCTTGATAAATCTTTGATGATGAGATTGGGTCACCTTTCATAACTACAGACGACTGATTCTGAACAACTGGACAATCTGATGAATTATCATATTCATCCTCAGAATCTGAGACCCAATCTTCAACAAGTCCATCCACCAAAGATTCCTCTGACAAGGAGGAACCCTCCAGTAATCATCCCTATTACTAATGGAGTTTGAACTTGAAAATATTTAACATCTTTGTCATCAGGTGAATTGACAAAGCTGTTCAAGATAGGTGGAGGACAATGTCGATAGCTAACTTTTCCCTTATCTTTATGATCAGCACCTTTGCTGATCATGTGCTCAATGATATAAGATGCACTCTCATAGCTCTTGAGCTTTTGTCCTAAAGTCTCATAATCACACTCAACTATAGCTAACTTCTTCTTTATCTCATTGATGGTATTTAGATAAGAAGTTATAGCATCCTGCTTGTTAAGAACAACAATCTCAACCTCATGAAGTTGTCTGTTTAAAAGATCAATTTTAGCTTGAAAATCTTTTTCATTAGATTTTAAAACTTTGTTTGCTTCAATACACTGGTTGAGATCGCTGATCAAAGCAGCATTGTGATTTTAATAAGAAAGGACCTTACTGTTAAGGTCAACACAATTAAAACAACTAGAACAAGAAGATGAACACTCATCAAATACCTGATCAGATTGTGAAGTTGCAGCAGGAGTAGCAGATGAGTTTACATCAAAGCAAAGAGTAGGAGATTCTTCAAAATCAGCATCAGAATCTGCTAGAGTGTCTGAGTCTGATAAGCTTTCTGACTCTGAACCTGATGTCTCTTCTCCACTGATCTTTGCTTCTCCTGAAGTACTATCTTCATGTTGATCATCCAACTTCTTGATCTCAGCAACACATGCTTTATCCTGTTCATTCTGATCATGATTAAATCTGAAGTCCCAGTTTTCACCTTCATCTTGTTGAACCATCAATGCTTTGCCTGAGTTAGATGAACCAGCTTGAACAGGAGAATCAATGGGAACAATCGTTTTTTCTGTATTTGAAAAAGATGACTTTTGATGATGAAAAGGATTTTTATTTCCTGCTTTCTTTGGCTGTTTACACTGTCTAGCAAAGTGACCTTTCTCCCCACAATTGTAACAAGTGACAGAGGCCATGTCAAAACCAAACTTAGATTCCTTGTTCAAGTTGATATCTTTACCAGTCCTTTTGACAAACTCCTTAGCTCTCCTTACAACACTTGCCAAAGCCCACATGATGTCAATCGTTTCCATGTCATCTGGATCTATCTGAGAATAGACATCATTTGTCAGATAAGGATAGCCTATCTGTCCTGTTACCAGTCCATCATAAGAACTAACCAAAGTAGACAAAAGACCCATATGTTCTTTGGCAATCTCTACAGTAACTTTATCAAAATTGTCAGTCTTCAGACTTGTAACGAGTTGATGATGTTCCTTTTGTGACCTGGATGAGGAGGATGACTGACTAAAATGAATCTGAGCAGAAGATGGAGCTTCAGTAGTCTGAGAAAGGAAAGCAGTCTTCAATGGACCATGAGAAGATGTTTTCTCAACTGTAGGAGTAAAGTAATACAGTGATGGATCTTGGACTTGAGCAACTCTCTTTGCTTTCCACTTGTTCTCTATTTCTTGCTCCTTCAACTTCTGAATGAAACCATTGATGTCCATATGTGCCATCATCTCATTCTGTTTAAGCACCATCAAAAATGATTCCCACTTTGGAGGTAGAGCATCTGCTAAACACTGAATTTTCTCCTGAGTAGTAGTCTTGACTTCATGATTGAACAACTCACTCAAAAGATGATAGAATCTGGCAATCAACTCATCCAAGGATTTATTTCCAACATACATAAAACTGTTAAACTCCTTTCTCAAAGCCTTTGACTTGATGTTCTTCAAAGCATCATTGCCTTCATACCGTTGCTGCAAAGCATCCCACAAATACTTAGAGGAAGTAAACTGTCTGAACTGATGGAAGATGTCAGTAGCAATGGATTGAGATAGAATAGCATAAGCTTTCTTCTCATAATCATATAACTTCCTCTGTGGCTCAGTCATCCGTGTGACTAGCATAGGAGTTCCATCTTCATTCAGAGGCCTCAGATAACCTCCTTCAATCATCATCCATAAATTAGTATCCACTCCATTGATGTGAATCTCAAATATGTACTTCCAATGAGGATAATCATCTAAGGACAGCAACTTGGGAGCTTTGTTGGAATTTCCTGTCTCAGTCAACAGTAAAGTCTGAATACGATGATTCGGATTAGCCATTAATGCTAAATCCTCCATTTAATCAAGAACAACAAGATTCAACACTTAGAAAAATTTGAAGACTGATGGCCGAATGAAGCAGATTGGGGCGAATGTCGGGGGCCGAATGAAGGAAATACTGGCGAATGAAACACTGAGTATGACAGCTGGATGAATGAACTCTTTCGGCGAATGAATGGGTCGAATGAGCTTATTCGAAGAATGACATATCAGAAAGAGCTATTCGCCGAATGACAAGATCGAATGAGAGCTATTCGCCGAATGACTAGCCGAATGAACTCTTTCGGCGAATGACGACTGATTCGAGTGAACCTATTCGGCCGCCATTCTCATTCGGTAGATCTGAGGGTTTTTGCAACAAAAATTGCGATAACTTTTGATTTAGACCAGATCAAAGTACCAAATTTGGTACAGAACATGATGATATGATTATGAATAATTAGGATTGAATTTTGGACAAAAACACCACAAAAATCCACGGATTTGGAATATAACAGCAACTTTTTGGCCAAGGCAATCAGGGTTTTGTGGGTTTCAAAAATACAGACTGAGATCTGATGATTTTGAGTGGAAATCAGGCAGAATCAAGAGCCAAAGCTCTGATACCACTTTGTAGGACCTCGATGGAGCACGGAAACAACCCGGTTCCAAGGGAAATCTGCTTGACAGCCTCTAGAATAGTGCAGCATCCTATTCTAGTGTTTTCCAATCGCAACCAACAGCAACCGTGGTGAATCGAGAGAGTAGAATCAACGTGTGAGTAAGAATCGATCACCACGGGTTGATAATCGAAGTTGGACAGTAAGAATCGCTCAAAACTTCAAGGGTTTGACACTAGAGTGCACTCGGAAGAATGAGGACTCGGGAAAGTTAGGTTTGAAATGATTTGAACTAGTATTTATAGACTGTAGTCATTCGGCCGAATGAGTGGCCGAAGCGGCTCATTCGGCGAATGACTATGTTGAATGGACAAGTCAGTCGAATGAGGCATTCGGCGAATGGCTCATTCGCTGATTTTAGTCATTCTCTATTCTCTTTCGGCGAATGACTTCATTCGTTATAGTCATTCGCCCGAATGAGTAATACTCATACTCAAATATTAATAAACTAATTCAAACAAACATATAATCAATATTAAACATTAAGAACAATATATGAAGACAACTTCCATTAATATAACATTAATCTTTACATGATAATTGATACAAAATTGAACTAGGGACATTAAGTGCATCAACAGTAGATATTTTTTCATCTAGGTCTCGAGAATTTATTTGATGAGAAGTAAGTGAGGTAAAGAATTTAGAGACAGAACACTCCTCAAGTGAGGATAGATCCTCAGAAGTTTGACAAGATTATTAGGAAGAAGAAAAAGAGGAAGTAGAAGGAATGTAGGTGAAGCTTTCAAGATCGAAGAGGTAATCAGGAGCAGAAGGGAATGATGAGGTTGATGCAGACACATTGAATTTGAAATCAATAGTTTCCTCAACAATTTTGGTCCTGAGAATAAAAGCTCGGTAAGACTTAGAGGTCTGAGAATATCCAACAATATATCCAGAGTCAACTTTAGCAGCAAACTTGGATAAAGAGTCTTTTGTGTTCAAAATGAAACACGGGCACCCAAAGACTTTAAAGACAGAGATGAGAGGCTTTATGTTATGAAGGACTTCATAGGCAATCTAGTTATGTCTTTTCACAATGTGAACTCTGTTCAAGGCATAGCAAGCGGTGTTTATTGCCTCAGCCCAGGAAGATAAAGGTATTCCAGAATCTACAAGCATAGTTCTTGCAGCTTCAATAAGTGTCCTATTCTTTCTTTCCACAACTCCATTTTGAGCGGGAGTTCTAGGAACACTGTGTTGTCTGAGGATTCCTTTAGAGATGCAGAATTTATCAACTTGGTTATGGAATTCAGTCCCATTATTACTCCTTATTGTTTTGACTGGAAGACCAAATTGTCTTTCAAGTTGGGTGATTAGGGAAATTATTTTATCAGAAGTCTCATCTTTGCTGAAGAGAAAGAAGGTCCAGTAAAGTCTTGGGTAGTCATTCACAACAACTAAACAGTATCTCTTTCTTGCCAAACTGGTTACCTTCACTGGACCAAAAAGATCCATGTGATGTAAAGTGAGACAGTTAGTTGTTTTGGACTCCTCAATAGACTTATGTGATGTTTTATGTTGCTTTCCCTTTAAGCAAGATTTACATTGACCTTCGAAGTGAAATTCTTTGGAAGGCAATCCTCATACTAAGGAAAGGGTAGAAAGCTTATGATAAGATTGGTGGTTGACATGACTGAATCTTCTGTGCCAGAGAGCGGTTTCAAAAGATGATGCTTTGGCTATCAAACAAGTACGAGAGGATGTTTGAGAGCCAAAGATCATATCTACAACGTAGACATTTCCACTTCTTTTAGCTGTAAGCAAGGTGTGTTGATCAATTAAGATCTTTATTTTTGAATTTATTTCAGGAGAAAGAATTTTGCAACTGTCCTTGGTGAAAAATGAACTAAAGTCTTTGTCAGCTAGTTGAGAAACACTCAAGAGATTAAACTTGAGATTTTCAACTAAACTAACATCCTTAAAGTGCAGTTTTCCACTCAGGACAGAACCAGACCCTACTATCCAACCTTTTGCATTATTTCCAAAGGAAACAGATCCTCCATTCTTTGGAATGAAGTTATTTAAAATGGATCCGCATCCTGTCATGTGCCTAGAGCCTCCACTGTCCACGTACCATAAATGTGTTTGGTTTGAAGAAGGTCTCTGCACATGAAAATTAATTGCAATGGGTTAGATATGGGTCTTATTTTAATTTTAGAAAAGAAAGAAGATGTTTATTTGTTTTGCCGAGAGTTATTCATCAATTTCTGCATCATCTGTATCAGCTGTTGCTGATTTTGATGCAAGATATTGATTTGTGAATCCACGGAAGGAGGGTTCACATTAGCAAAGGAATGGGCAGCAGGAGTCACCATGGGATAAGAAGGTGGTGTTCCTAGGATAGAAGGCCCAGGTGAAGCAAGTGAAGGAGAAGAAGAGTGAGATACTGGATTATAGCTAGATCTTATTGAACTGTTTGCTGAAAATCTATTAGCCTTCTTTGATTTCTTCATTTTATTAGGGAAGTTTCCTTTAGTTGAAGAACCATGTTCGACTTTCAATCTTTCATCATTTAGTTTTTCTCTTGCTTTCTACAAGGGAGTTTTTATCCAACAATTTTCAGTAGTGTGATTATACTTAAAACACTTTAGACAAGCAATAGATAGAGAGGAGTAGTTGGGGATGAAAGGCTTATTTGCCTTCATTATTGGATAAGGGGGATGAGGATGAGAAGAAGGAAATCTGATGTCTATCATGGGCCTCTTTCGTTGTCAAGGCGGGCAGCATGATTATCAGGGGTTTAAGAAGACTTGTACCTTCCGAACTTTGAGTAGAGCTCATAGTTGGAGCAATCTCAGTTTATTCTGAAGCATTATTATTTTGATCATTTTCCAAGGGTGTTTCCTTCAGTTTCTCAACGTTAGTTTCAGTGGGATAACAAACGTAAAACTGCAGAGGTTGGTACACTCTTGGAGGTGTGATCCTTATGGATGGAATTTCATCTGGAACTTGCAGGATTCAACCCACTTGTCACAGCTAACCATGGTCTAAGAAAATTCGTCTCTACAAGCTGCATATTTTTCATTTTGCAAATCAAATAGAGCTTGTAGGTTGGACTTTTCAGTCATTAAGACAGAGATTTTACTGTCTTTATTCTTTATTAATTTTTCTATTTCAGAAATTTTATTATCAAGAAGGTGCTCCAACTCCTAATTTTGTTGTTGAAGCAACACATTGGCTTTCTTTATTTTTGCAAAAGCCTCTATGCACGCATCGGTACATAGTTTTTCTAGAGTGGAAGAAGATACATGTGCATCAGGAGTGTCTGTAGCAGGTTGTTCAGAAGGCGAAGAGTCGTCACCAACAACCATAAGATCGAAATCTGTTGATTCGGAGTTGATGAGGGCATAGCCTACATCTTCAGGCAAGCTACTCCAGTCGACATACTCTTGGGTAAAGAGAGCCGTTTGACTGGAAGATGGAGATTGGACAACAGAGACTGGTATATTTATTTGAGAAGAGGATGGTGCAACAATTTGAAGAGGTGCAAGAGTAAGTTGATACATGCTACCATTGGCAGCTTGTACAAATTGTACATTGGTAGAAGGAGGAATCTGTACAATGTGTGCTGACTCCTGAGGATTGTTGTGCCTTCTGAAAGATGAGGAGGAGGAGGAGGAAGAAGAAGAAGAAGAAGAAGAAGAAGAAGAAGAAGAAGAAGAAAAAGGTGCAGAAGAAGTATGTGATTGTGAGTTAGGGAAAGTCACATACGTTGAAGGATTTGAGTTGGGAGCATTTTTGCATTCCCAGGCAAAGTGTCCAGTGGCATGACATATATAGCATTGGACCTTAGCCTTAATTAGACTAAACCTAGTTTACCCTTGAATACCAGGAAATTTCCTTCCGGTCCTCTTGTAGAACTTATTCGTTCTTATGCTCAAGAGGGCCAGTTAGTGAAGAATGTCCATCTCTTCCAAGTCATCACTTGAAACTTGATGGAGATCATCCATGATAAAACACAGATGATTAGAAATAGCAGAGTGATCATCACAGGAAGAAGAGGAAGTGATGCCAGTGGTTATGTCAATATATTTATCATAACCCTGATCATTTGACTCAGAGTTATGACTCAGAAGAGCTGTGTTGCCTTGAACATACTCTTCAGTTGATTTAGCAGACTTTATTAGTTTTCTTTTCTGGTCAATCTCTCGTTCAAAGGTGAGCAACTTACAATGAAGTTGGGTAAGTGAGAGTTTGCCAAACTCTAGAGAGGATCTCATAACAATGGAATAGGTTTCCCATTTTTCAGGTAGAGATCTCAAGAAGCGGGTTAGAACAGAGACAGGGGGTACACTTGACCAGCTAGTTTTAATTCACTTAAGAGAGGAGTGAATCATTCAAACTGCTGAGTCAGTGACTCATTATTTAGTTGGAAGAATGTCTCGTATTGTTGAGCTAATGTCTCCCTGGTATTAGCCACAATGTATTCGGTACCACTAAATTGCTCTTTTAGAGCATCCCACAAGTCTTTAGCAAACTCATGGTGAAGAAGACCAGAGTATATTTCATTAGGAAAGGGCCATAGTCAACTGAGCATGTGCCTTTGCATCAAGCTCCAACTTCTGGTAATCCTCTTCGGTGTAGTTCCGAGGATCTTTTGGGACATCGTCTCCAGTCTCTGTGTCCAGGACCGTTGGTTTATGCGGTCCGAACATGACAGACTTCCAACATCCTGTATGACTATTGGACAACAAGTGTAACATCCGCCTCTGCCTAATGTTATATTGATTCCTAACCAAGATTGGTGGCTTCATGGCAGAACCGGTGTTATGAGGGTCTAGGGTGAATTTCTTTGCCATTGGTTTATGAGCAAATGAACGAGTGATGAGTTCTCAAAGTGATTTGTTAGAATGATTTTTTATCACAGTTTAGCTCAAAAACTAAACTCCTACAGATTTAAAGAATATAGAAAGACAGAAAAGATAGAATGCAGACAACTAAAACAACAAGATATTAGTGAGAGCTTTGAGTTTTAGTCTTGATGGTTAAACCAAGACTAAGGACAAGGCTCTGATACCAATTGTTGAACTACAAAAACCTCAAGTAGTAGCTGTTTTACCAGGAACAAGGCTTTAGACACTTAGTCAAAGCTTTGGTTTCAGCTCCCTCTAAAGTTTTGCACAAAGTTATTTTCGTTGTTTTAGTTTTCTTGCCTAGAAAGAGAGAAGAGAAGAGATAGAAAGCACTAGGATTTTGGGGGAAGTAATCCATGATTATTCATAGAATGTTGGGACTTAAATACCCAAACATTCTGAGATACAAGACAAGAAGTAATAAGACAAATAGCTGACATTGTTACAGACACTGATACAACAGACTAGTACAAATACAAAGTCAACAACAACGGAAGCAAGAGTCTTCAGTAGTCTTCAGGTCTTCCGATGTTGAAGCAGATGTACTTGAGTTCATCAGTTATTCTTTCGGAAGATGTTCATCGGAATCTGATTAAGTAATTAGTTATTTGGCAAGAGAAGATTCTCTTCCGAGTCATTTGACTTATTCGGATGCAATGGTTGTCTTTCGGAAATGTAAAGATCAGCTATTGTCTTCTGAGGTGGATAAGTTCAGCGGCACTTCTTTTTAGCGAAGCTTCCGCTGATAGCCTTCCTATACTGAAGCATTTCTTCAATCGGAAGAGAAGCATCAGCGGCTTGTCATTCCGCGGTTTTATTCAAGTGTCTGGCTTCAGTGATTTTGCTCATCAGTCCTTATTTTCCAACATGGTATGAAACTGTCAGGAAACTATACGGTAATACAACAGTTACAGGTCTTAGAATAAATACCTAAGTGTATTTATATGATAAACTAAGAACAAAGTGCAAAATAATGAAAACAATGGTGATATCAAAGAATAACATGAGCAAAAACAACACGAATGACAATGTCTGCAGGAAACAAAATACAACAGACGTCGCACAGATATTTCGAAAAAGGATCAGACGACTGAAAATCTAATGGGAAAAGATAAAAAATGAGAATCATCATGATGAAAACTACCAACGACTATGAGGATTTCAATAATTAACAATAATCTGATACCATTACGTAAATTTTGAAAACAGCGTATTCGTGTGGGTGACGATTCATACGAATATATTTGTTAGTTTGATGTTTTAAATGATATTTGGTAAATCGAAAACCAAATCAGAAAGTGAAACTGACTTCGTGTTCGTACAGTTATGTCTCTGTGCGAATATGCGCGTAAGTAACGTTTGCTGAAGAAACGATAAAATAAACGTTTTCGAACTTTAAAATAATGAAAATAAAATAAAATAATATATATTAGGAATCACCACCAATAAGAAATAATTTAAACTATTTTATAAAAATACAACGTAATTAATGTAACGTATCGAAATAAAGTATTTAAACGAAACACACCAAGAACAAACGCGTGTAAAAATTTAACGGGACTATAAAACCTATTTTCTTCCCTTCCACCCCCACCCCCCCCCATATCCATCTCTCTTTCTCTCTACTCTCTCTAAACCTCTATTCTCAACCCAAGCAAATCAACACCAATTTGGTGTTCTTGGTGTCCAAACGATCCTCTCATAGATTAGAACAAGGAAGTACAAAATATCCGGACTAAAACGAGCTCAAACGGAAAAAAATCTAATGAGAAGATTCGGCAAAGTAGGATTTTCACCCATTGCATTTGTATGAACTTCATAATTGGTTTTTCACCTCAAAACACTAAGGATTTGCACGAAACTTACTTTAGAGCTTAAGGAACATGCGGGAATAGAGTTTGGATGGTCGAACATGAGTCAAAATAAGAGGCCCTGAGCCCGGGTACCTGCCAGAGTTAGGTTTACATCATCATCACATAGTTCTTAACCAAAAACTTTCATAATTGGAGCGGAAATTCAAACACAGTTTGTTCTAAAACATAAATACATATAAAAGTATGTATCCATAACATTCTGGATTGCAAATACCACAATATCTTCTGGATGAGTGCCACGAGCTCCTCCATTCCTTCCTACCAGTTCATCAACCTAATATACATACTAAAAAGTCAGCTTTCGCTGGTGAGTTCTAGTTTAATTAAAACTTTGTAAGTATTTAATTAGTTAAAACCCTTATCATCAAAAACATTATTTCATTTACATTAACCGTAAACCATATCACGTAATCATCATGATCATCACAATCCTCATAATCCCCATAATCATAATCATCATGCAACCACTGTCACTAAACATGACCAATGGGCTTATGTCGGCATAAGGCTCCATGTTTATAGTTCGATCGACTCTTACCATGTATATAGCCCGATCGGCTCCATGTTTATAGTCCAGTCGGCTCCATGTTTATAGTCCGATCAAATCCATGTTTATAGTATGGTTGACTCCGTGTTTATAGCCCGAACGGCTCCATGTTTATAGTTCGATTGACTCCATGTTTATAGTCTGGTCGACTCTGTTAGCCAGATCGGCTCCATGTTTATAGTCCGATCGACTCCATGTTTATATCTTGATCGGCTCCATACTTACCCCGTAACGAGTACGGGAGCGACATCATACTTACCCCATATGAAATGGGGAGCATCATTCATATCATCATATCATCCTTAACACGTCATGGCATCATATCATGTCATGCTAGCATCATAAGATTATAGCATCATAACATCATAGCATCATAATCATGTCATGCTAGAATCATATCATCAAATTAGCATAACATCATAGCATCGTTAACATGTTCTTCTAGCATCTTATCATCATGCCGTAATAACATCATAGCATCATAATCATGTCAGGATAGAAACATATCATCATACATCATGACATCATCATCATGTTCTTCTAGCATCCTATCATCATAATCATCTTTACATCATAAGCAGGTTACGCTAGCATCTTATCGTAGTCATGCATCATCATAACCTATTATCATGCATTCGTTATCATACATCATCATGCATTTATCATTCTAAAACATCATCATGCATTCACCTTCAATGCACATCATCATAGCATATTAACATAACATCTTATAACGTCCTATTGCATCAAATAACATCATCGTTGCATGTATGTCAACCCAGAACATATTTACACATAACATGTATAAAAGAGGCTATTCTTTTTCTAGATTTGTATGCCTCGGCTAGGACTTAAGAACCTACATCATTATATCATATCATTACATTTCGTTCCTAGACTCGTAATTTATTCCAAGTCCTCATAGTTCATCTAACTAGCCTCCAATATTCGAAAAACCTAAAGTTCTTGAAATTATCATAGTATTCGAAACATGGAGTTCACAAACTCACAAGGTTCACAAAATGCATGAAGTTCAAGAAATCCCAAAGTACACGAAATCCCTGAACTATACGAACCTCGAAGTACATGAATTCATGAAGTTCTCGAGAGAGAGTGCTTCCAGCCAAAGGTGAGCATGTTTCTCAATGCTTTCATCTCTTTCTTGCAAGTTAATTATCCTTTACCCATTCGTAAGTTCAAATAACTTGTATAGAAAATTTTTGGTGTTACACAAAATGGGCTGGACATTAGTATCGACACAAGCACAGAAGGGAGCTTAGTATCGATGGCTTCTAATTTGTTCAGCAACTTTTTCATCGAACAAATAAGTTCGGCAGTCCTAAAGGAGATGGCAACCGTCAACACGGCTAGTTTTGACATATCCAAGTTGATTGGGTCAGGGATTGGTCGATATTGGCAGTATCGACGACCCTAGTCTCAATTGAAGGTCAAGTTCAACAATAGTATCGACAAATGGCTTATGCGAGAAACTAAGTGGTATGTCGACGCTATTAATGTTGACACCAACCCACAACTCATTGATACTATTCTAGCTTTATCATCCAAGTGTTTTAAATTAGTACACCATCGATAATAAATAGAAATGAGTTAAGGAAGCTGCATAGAAGTGATTAGTATCCATAAGGTTGATAACATGCTTTGATCGACCTTAATCTCATCGATACTAAACCTCTTCAGGTCTTAAATTGTCGATACTAGCCTAGACTCATACCATAATGGTAGGTTAAGCTAATTCAAGAGTTATAAACTGAAGAACCATCGATATTGATCTTTAATAAAGTCATGAGGAATGGAATAAGTGAGATAGTGTCGGTGGATGACTTATAAGGTTACCTCAAGTGCCGACTAAGAACAATCATCGATATTAGCGTTTGACAAACACAAACACTTTGACATCACACTTAAGTTATAAACCTGGTGTTTTATAAACTATTTAAGAACAAAATCAATGAAACTCAATAACAATGGGATGGATTATTGGTGATGGAGTTGATAAAGTGCTATTAGGATTCGATTAAGTGTTAAAAGATTCTAAAGCTATCGACCTTATCATATCTCCATCAACCTTACATTTGGGTTAACAAATTCAAATGGATTAAATGATTAGAGATCAATTTCAAACATACACAAGGAGTAAATCAAGACAACATGAATCAAAGAGGATAATTAAGAACTGGGGTAAACTTGACAAGTTTAACTCAAGTTCCAAGATATGTCACCTTAATACTATAAGGTCTAAACTTAGATTTTACTAAATGTATTATCTAATAGTGTGTAATTAAAACTAATAGGATAACGGCAATTTCTTTTATAAAAGTGTTTTAAATAAAATCAAAGGTTTCGATAAAATAAATCTAACTTTTCATAATCAATTAGAGTTCTATAACAAACAAATTTCTAAACATGTTTTTCAAACATCAATCTCATTCGAATAAGTGTAAGTCTTAATTAGTATGGGGGAAGTTTCAAGTAGGGTAAATCTTATAAGAGAACATATACAAAATGCCTAATAACTCATTAGAAATATAACTAGGACACTTAGCCCAACACCGAGATCTATGCACTATATCAAACAACTACAATCAGTTACAATATAAAATCATAATCAATTAAATCAAGTGTTGAAGTCAAATAGTCTACAAACTACGAGAGCTTACATTTTGAAGTAAGTCAACAGTCCAACACAACACAGGTGAGTTCATTGCCCATTTTCAAATCTTTTTGATTTATAACTGCCTGGCTGAGAAGCATGCTTATATATTTTATTTTGAATATTAAATGTATGTAATGCTTTCCAAATTATTATGTTATGATTACAAGTGTATATGAGATTTCAAAAACTATTATACTAAGTATCCTGGAACATTTAGGGTACACCTTAGTTTTAATATACTGGATCATTATCAAGGTTAAAATGATTTCTAACAACTATTATGTTTGATTAAAATTATTTTCTTGAGATTACATATTGAGTGTGAATCAAGTACATATCATAGTGAAATATCTGGGAAATATCAAAGATAACATGTGTGAATGAAACAAGAGCAAGAAGAGACAATTCATGACAAACAGGACAAAACAAGAAGTTCTATACCTTCAGAAGTCCTAGCTAGACTTTTTGTTACATCAGTTCCTGAACAGTAGTTCGGAACAGTGTAATGTACAGTAGACTTTAGTACGAAACTCTGTGTAATACTTATTATATGCAATCAAGGTTAAATGCTTATGAAACTATATCAGAAACACTGTGTAAACTATGGATTAACAGTCGAACTTATGTCTGACAACATGAAATTACTTTGTGTGTGTTAGTTTAGGATTTATTATGTGTAAACGTATGTTAGAACGACTATGACAAAACAATAACAAATGTCGTTGTGTGAATATTAAACTGACGAAGTATTCGTTTGAGTGACGATTTGCACGGATATATCTGTGGGTTTAACGTTCTGAATGATGTCTAATAATTATATAATCGAATCGGAAAATACAGTTGTTGTCATGTTCGTACGGGTGACGATCCAAACGAATACACGCGAAAACCGTACGATTTGATGAAATAGTCAGATTAAATGTATTCAAAATCTAAAAATAAACAAAAGATATTTAGTTAATTTACTAGGAATAACCACCTAAAATAATTTAGAAAACTATAATTTTAATGTCGTATCGTTTAGTTACGAGAAAACTGAAAACCGACGCGTTCGCACGAAACTGAGCTAAACCAAACGAACCCGAACACACCCGAACGTTTGAAAAAATACTAAAATGACAATAAATGTCATTTCATACACCCCAAGAACCCATTTTCTCTCTCTACACATGTTTCCACTCCCTCTCTCTCTCTTTTCCCACTCTAAAAACCCCCACTCTAAAAACCCTCATATCTTGCTCAAATCTGCACCAAATTGGATGTTTTTGGTGTCAAAACGACCGTAGCAACGCGTAGATAGTGAAAAGACAAAGAAATCGAGACTTGGATCATCGAATTTGAGGTAAAATTAAGCTCTAACGAACTGATTTTGTTGTTGTTACTGTTCACACGACTTGCTTGCATTTCAACCGCGAATTCGACTTCAAAACCCTTAGGATTTTCACTAAATTAGTGTAGGATGTTAAGGAACAACTAGGGAAGAAGTTTGGTGTAGTTAACATCAATTTGGATCTGGGTTTATGCTAGTATCGACCCAAGAATGGTTGAAGAACTTAGTATCGATTGATGATGAGAGTAGCAAGTTCTTGCATGGACATTGATAATCTCGATGAACCAATATCGATGGAATCACTTCAAACCTGCTAGTATAGAATCTTCTCCAAGATATGAGTCACCATGGACCACCGATTCTGATAGTATCGATGGCAAGAGTTGGTCGAACTTAGCTGGACAGATTTTGGATTTGCTTCTCATCGAAACTGAGCCGATTATGACCATCGATTTTGTTCAGCCCCTGTTGATACTATTACATTATCAGGATCCAAGTATAATAAGCTTGGAATCGACCTAAAACTCTTAGAAACGAAGTCGTGGGAGATGTCTAAACATGGGATAGTCGGGTGTGAGCCATTAGGGTTTAGTGTGTATTAACCGGTTTTAACCTTCTTCGATTTTAAGGATATTTAACCAAAACTTTTCTAAACTAATATAACATCCAAACACGGGTTTTAGAAATAATTTAGGTGTAATTAAGTTGGATTTTTCAAATAAAACTATAGGATACAATAACATATTGAGGTGTTCAAGGGTGTGTAACAACAATGTGTAAATAAAAACCCTAATAAACACCAAACTAAGTTAAAATTTCTAAAACAAATAAGTTAAGTTGTGAACAAATCACAACAACCTGATAGTTTGTTGAATAGCTAAGGATTACAAGGAAACTAAAGACAAAAGGGGTCTATGAGGATTCAAGGAAAATAACTAAGTATGGGATATGTTCATCTTGTATAATCAACGCCCAACACTTAGTGATTTATGATCTACATAACAAACTTAGACTGTCCAAATAGGATGATCTTAGTTAATTATCAACTCAAGTGTCAAGATTCGATAATTACAAGGAACTAACAAAGAATTTAGTAATTAACCTAACAAGGTTAACCTAAGTTCTTACATGATTAACCACAAGATTTCATAAAATAACTTGTAATTTTACAATAAAATGTAATGTTTTATAACATGTAACCATAGTTTATAAAAAAATCATCATGACTTGACTAATTAAAATATTCAAAATAAATTAAAGGATTTTCTAAACTTAAATTGTTTGTAACTAATAAGAATTTTATAAATGATGATTTGCTAAAAAGTAATATTTTTTTTATCAAATCTTATGTAAATAGGGTTTAATTGTTATTAACTAAAGAATAAGGGTTCGTAGAGAATACTTAGACTAGAATACTTAGAGAAATTATAGTAACTCATTAGTAAAAGTATAGGACACAGTCGCACACCGAGACCAAACCCTATCTATGTCAACTATACATACTTATCGTATCCGAATCATAATAAGTCAACTCAGGTATTAAGCTCCATAATCTACCAAGTACGAGAGCGCTTATATCTAATAATCTTAGTCATTCAACCACACTACAACACAGGTGAGTTCATTTGTCTCTTTTAAACTATTTGTTTTACTTCGGGAGTGAGAAACATGATTAAATATTTTAAATGAATGTTTAACTGTTTCTTAAAGCTTTTATACTTATTCTTGATACTGATATTTTATACTCTCTACTACAATGCTTTAAACTTATGTTACTGAAACCTTGAAGCTTGTGATACTGAATAATTTTGAAATTATATCTATGAACCCTGAATGCTTTTGTAGACTATATTCTTGAAAAGCTCAGATACTTAAACTCATAGAAACTTGTATGCTTGTAAAACTTAAATACTTGAAATGCTAAACACTTAAACTATGCGGAATGGGATTTCAGTGGGAAGCAGGCACATGTGCACATGGT
>SZYD01001474.1:0-65331 GCA_009363875.1 Mikania micrantha
TTTTTTGATTTACTACATGACCAAAAATTGAACTTCTCGTAACCAAACTCACACTTGGAGAATTTGCATATAATTTTTTCACCGTGCCAAAAGTTCTAAGATTAATTTCAAGTGTTGAGCATGTTCTTGTTGATTTCGAGAATAAATAAAAATATCATCAATAACAACAATCACAAATTTATCCAGAGATAAGGTCTACATACTCGATTCATCAGATCCATGAAAACTGCTGGTGCATTTGTTAAACCAATGGCATTACTAGAAATTCGTAATGTCCGTATCGAGTTCTGAAAGCAGTTTTAGGAATATCATCATCATGAATACGTAACTGATTATATCCAGATCTTAAATCGATTTTTGAAAAATAAGTAGCAACCTTGTAGTTGATCAAACAGATCATCGATACGAGTTAGGGATAACGGTTCTTGATTGTCAGTTATTGAGTTCCCTGTAGTCAATACACATTCTGAATGAACCATCCTTCTTTTCACAAAAAGAATAGGTGCTCCCCAGGGTGAGAAACTAGGTCTGATAAAACCTTGTCTAACAGTTCTTGCAATTGACCTGAAAGTTCTTGCATTTCGGATGGTGCAAGCCGATACGGGGCTTTAGCAACAGGTGCTGCACCTGGAATCAAGTCGATTCGAAATTCAACTTGTCTCACTGGGGATAATCCTGATATGTCCTCAGGAAAAACTTCAGAAAAAATCCTTGACTATTGGGATATCTGTGATTTGTTTAGGTAAAGAATTGTGCTCAGTCACATGTGCTAGGAAAGCATAACAGCCTTTCCTTAAGAATTTCTGAGCTCGCATACAAGATATGAGACCAAGTTTTCTACCTGCTCGTTCTCCTTGAACTATCAGTGTATTACCGTTAGGTAATGGAAGCGGATCACCTGTTTGACAGACAACTTCCGCTTGGTTATTAGAAAGCCAGTCCATACCAACAACAACAGCAAAGCTCCCAAGCTCATAGGAAGTAAATCAATTTTGAAAAGATGATCATTCAGATTCAAGGAACATCCTTGAATAACACTGTTAGTTTTGATCAACTTGCCGTTAGCAAGTTCAATAACATAAGGATTTCTAGATCTACCGTAGGCAATGAAATTAATGATGCAAATTCAGGAGAGATAAAGCTCTTATCCGCTCCTGTGTCAAACAAAACTGATGCGTATATATTATTAAGAAGAAACGTACCAGTAACAATATTTGCATCATGTCTCTCCTCGGTCGCAGCCCAATCTGAAAGCTCTTCCCCTAGCTTCAGTTCCCGGATTGGTGTTATTGTTTTGACAGTTTCGTATGAGATGATCAGGGCTTCCACATTTGTAACATGACCGGTTTGTTTGAGTGGTTTGTCGTGGTGCTTGGTTTGGTGTCTGAGCAGGAAAGTTGCAATATTAGCATAATGTCCAACTCGGTTACAGTTCAGACAAAACAGGACATGGTCCCGTGATGTAGTGGACACTTATTGCATTTGGGCGCCTGCCCAGTATAAGTTTTCCTCTCAGGAACATTTGCACCATAGTTTTTCACAGTTGGCTTGCTCTGGGTGATCTCAGCTGAGCCTTCGCCTGGTTTTGCCAACCACTTTCGTTTGGTACCTTTTGACACATTCGAGGTACCGACATCACTACGACTATGAACCGTCTGAGGTTTCAAAGACAAGTACCACTCCTTACCGCCTCATTGTAAGCTTAGTGGTCAAAAGAATCGTGTGTTTTTCAGAGTTGTGGTTCAGCAGCAGTCACCATCCTTATTCCTCGTATCTGAGGAATCAGACCCTAATGTACTTCTCGATTAAAGCGGCTTCCGTAGGAAACATATCGGGAAGTAAACAAGTAAGTTCATGAAAACGATCGGTGTAAGCAAGACAGTCAGCAGCACCGATCATCGAGTGATTCCAGAATTCTTCCTGGAGTTTTTGAATTTCAGTGATGGGACAGTACTCTGATCTAATCAGAGTTTGAAATCGTTCCAGCCCATCAAGTCAACTGTGGCTGAACCCCAAGTCTTGGCCTGGTATTCCACCAGGTCAAAGCTGAGTCTTTCAAAGAACAGGCAGCATAAGACACCTTATGCTCCTCCAAACACTGACTGATTTTGAGCTTAGTTTCCATCTCCTCAATCCACCTTATTAGACCAGCCGCTCCTTCTTTGCCAGTAAAAGTAGGAGGGTTACAGGAAGCAAAATACTTGTAAGTACATCCCTGTCGGGGTGGATCAGGAACAATAGTAGTTGTACCGTAGTGGTATGAGTTTCAACATGACCACCAGTAGCATTATGTTCAACATGATCGTGTTCCCCCCCCCCACCAGACCTGCAGTGATATGTGGTTGGTGTTGTGTCAGAACACCACAAGCAGATAGTTGTTCACGCACAATACGTGCTATCATAGCCTCATTTGTTTCAGATCCGCTTGTACCAGCAGGTGGAACAATGCCTGCTCCAGGGTTCATGGTGGAGTAGTATGCGTTTCCAAGTTCCCAGGTAGAACTACGTTCGCTTCCGGATTAACATGCGGATCCGGATTTGAGTCAACATTCAAAGGTGGAATTTGATTCGGTTCAGGGTTTGTAATGTTCTGAGTAGCTCTCTTAGCTGGTCGACCTCGTTTAGGAGCCATTATTCTGCTCACAAGCAGACAAAACTCAGGTCAGTTCAAGAACATTAAAGATATAACCCGTTCTATCACATAAATACAATCCCATTCAGTTACACTGAAAATTTGTATTGACATGTGATATAAGAATACAGTATAACTACATAAATTCAGTCCAGACATGTTCACATTACACACAGATCACACAGTTATTCGTAGTTATACTTAGTCCTGTAATTTCAAAAACATGTTAGAGTCTTACCCAGCTCATTGCATTGCAACACATGTTTTTAAAGATATGTTCATACAGGACTAGGATATGTTCTCAGTTCATGCACTAAGTTCCCATATAACCAATAGATATGTTCTCGTACAGTATGGCTCTCGTATTGTACTTTATTACAGACACATTCACAATTAGATACGTTCATAATTCAGACATGTTCTCGTACAGTATGGCTCTTGTACTGTACTTTAGTTACAGACACATTCACAATTAGATACGTTCATAATTCAGACATGTTCTCGTACAGTATGGCTCTCGTACTGTACTTTAGTAACAAATATATTTGCATACAGTATTGCTCCGTACTGTATCCCCAAAATATATTTTAGTTCGATATATTCGCATACAGTACTGTTCCGTACTGTATTTCAGCGAAATATATATTAGTTTGACATGTTCTCACACAAAATTGTTTATAGTCCACACAAGGTTATTAGAAAAACATAATTCACACAACACCCAAATAGTACATTACACAGATCGATACACAAAACACCCATTTTATTACATCACTATTGTTTTTAATATGTACAGACTACCGAAACGACACAAGACACTACAATCAACAAAAGATAAGAACAGAAAAAACTCCTCTATCTACACCCTGATGCTCTGAAAATCCCAAACTGATCTTCTGTACATACTCATCGCATAAAGTATGATAAGAAGGAAAGTATCATGGCCACTATTGCCATGACTACTGCCAGGATCATCATCCTGGTCTCGATACTCGCCACTCCCAAACCATGCTAAAAACTCTATTGCTCTCTCTCTCACCCACTCCATCCCTCAGTCATCCATGCCACTTGCCGCCAAAATGCAGCAAGCATAATCTGTCCCCATGTCATCCTCAGTCTATCATCCATCGCGGTTCTCCAGGCTCGAGTATCGGTGTCCAACGCCTTCACTTGATCCATCAGGGTCAAGTGAGAAGTGAGGATATCTAGTATGGTCCTACGTGTATCCTCAACCGTAGCCTGACACTGCTGTAGACTCTGCTGTGTCCCCTGCAAGTTCTGAGTAACTTGCTGCAACTGTGCTCTCAGTTCTGCCTGATGGAGGATTCTCCCATCTCGTGTCTGGCATGAAACTCGTCCCTGGGAGCCAGCTGCTTCCGGGGAGGTAGTCCTGTGTCTTGCGGGCTTGACCCCGCATACGCCGCAACCCGTCCCAACGGGTACCCTAGGAGGTGATATACTCTGGATCCGATCCGCAACGGGATCAACCAGAGGTAAGTGAGGAGGACTAGATATAATAGGGTGTGCTGGTGGTGGTGGTGTAACTGGTCTAGGCTCTAATGGTGAGTGTGGTAATGCTGGTTGTGCCTGTGGCACTATAGATGGAGCTCGTGAGGCTGCAGTCGATGCCTCCGAAGAATCTGAATCCGGTGCTGAGCTAGAGCTCGGAGTACCATTCCTCATATCATGAGGAGCTAGCTGATACTGTTCGCCTCGATCTGCCATCGCTGTACAATAAAAATCTCTAATCAGTATCATGAAAGAAATATATTGAATAATAAAATTCAACATACACATGATATGAGACGTCCTCCTATCTTAACGCAACTATTCGTCATTACTATTATTGGTGTTTTGCTTGAATTAAATCGAACTAGAATGCACACGTGTTGCAAATTTCAGTTATGTTGGCCACTCATAACTGGAATTTGTACCACCTGATTATCCTGGTTTAATTCAAAACAAGTTTTGTTCAATATTAATGTTCGGTGCTCTCTGTGTAACTATACGAGCCTATGGTTATAGTCTAGGTCTCTAAGTCAACCTAATTCTCTATAACCTGTGGCTCTGATACCACCCTGTCACACCCCCACCCCTCGTCACCTCGTGTCAACTGTCACTGACCACTGAACCGGTTGCGGAAGCATAGTGGTGATGTCTCCGAGGTGAGGGTGACTTACTTGAACCAATATCATAAGCACACAGATTAACTTAAAGTAAATACATTACCAAGGTGTCGCAATCACAACCACATTACAACTATATTTATTTAATTACAATACTAATTATTAAAGTGCAAATAACTCAAAGTGCATCCTCACCGTCTATTCCTGCTTACCTGCAAAAAGTTTGAGTTTGAAACGTCAGCACAAAGCTGGTGAGATCGACAGTTCAATTTAAAACAACATGATATGATAAGCACGTTCTCAAAAGTTCAGTTCTGGATAACCAGGGACCTGTATCTAGTTCCTTTCGGACGTCTAGTCTGTCTCAAGATATTACCCGTCGGTACATATCTTAGTGCCTCATTATCTTAATGTCTATCACACCATTAAGAAGTTCAGGAAACAGATAACAAACATTCACACAAGGGGAGATGCAATCCTCCCAGCGAATGGGGTGTCAACCAATAGTACTATCAATGTTTTCTCTGCTCGGCCACACATGGGTTCACTAGATACAGTTCAAAAATGAGGACTTTCAGTGTCATGATAGAGTTCAGTCTACAGGCCAAAATCCCATGAAATCCCACAAAAGTCACAACAATCACATGAAATCACACAGATATCAGTGATACATATCATATGTTCATTAACAGTTCAACAATGTTCCCCGATGTTTGAAAAAAAATTAAAAATAAAAGGGGTTGTACGAAACTCACCTGGTAGTATAGATGTAGCAGAATATCTCAAAACTGATAATAGAGAAGTGATTCTGCATTTATTTATATTTAATGAGTTATTTATGTTCTAGTTTACTGATTAGATCCTTCTGAACGTTCAATGTCAAAGACATTGCTTAGTAAATCATCAACTCGATATTAATTATATAATTAACTAATTTAAGGTTATATCATACACATGTATGATAATGTAGGAACCTACATTGCATTAGATTCCTAACACAAAGTTGATGACGCTCTGGATTAATCAGAATAATCTCAGATTAACCAAATAGTTAATGTTGTTGATTATAATGCTAAAACAGTTTCTAGATGATTTAATGGTTTAGGAGTGATTAATCCTTATTATTGATTACCCAAATATCATGAAATATCACAATGTAGCATCAGAATAGGTGAAATAACCAGATTTAACATACTAATCTGACTGTTATCACAAACATCAGATAATCATTCCAATGAGTATGTTAATGATTATGATTAGTTTGAAACACTTGGATTTAACCTTTGCATTTCAAAGATTAATCAAACTAATCACCTACATTGTCATAATCAAATGGTTTAAACCATTATAATCATAGGTATGATTTCATGCAAACCGGGCATCACAACGGATCAAAACAAGGATTTAACCGTTAGAACTTCGTGTTCTTCGTTTATAATCAATCCTAGCCATCATCTAGGCAATAATCAACAATCCTAACTATCTCATTACGTTCAAAATCAAGATCTAATCAATCAAAATCAAACTAGAAGGTTAAAACGAACCATTACCTGTTCTGACGAATTTCTGCGCGTATAACAACGATCAGGACTTGAAAATACGATCTGTGGTGCGATTATGGCTTCAAATGGCTTTGAAATGAAGATTTGAGGTTTAAGAGTGAAGGTTTTGCGTCTGGAGGCTGTTTAGAATCGAAAATGGACGATTTTGAGCGTTTCTATGCATTCTGATCGACTTAAACAAAGTTTTGCCGACATAGTCCCTGGGCGCATAGCCTGGCTCTGGAGGGTTGGGGGTTAGGCGGTACGCCTAGCGTGTTTTTCTTCCAATATTTGATTTAAACTTCGTTTCGCGATTCCGGGAGCATACGAACTCCGTTTTGCGCACGGTTTTCGCCACGTTCATCATTTTTCACATACTATCAATCCCCAATAACAAAAGTTACTAAATCCTCATGGATTTCAAGCATGACCAAATGTGCTCACGTCATTAATGCCGAATTCTTCGTACGCAACTGTCACAATTCAGCGTTTGCAACATTACACTTACACGAAGTGTGATCGTTCTATGCAACTGTTTGCGTGTCCACTAGTTAGTTCACCTAACTGTGTATGTTTGTGTTTGATCATACTGTGCTGTGTAACCTCACACATAGTGAGTGTCTGTAACTGTTTGTACTATGCAACCTCGTACATAGTAAAATGTGTAACTAATCATGCATGTACTACCATAACATGTAACATATGAAGTGTAGCACATAAAATGTATAAAATATAATGTAGCACAAATGTTTGTAACGAAACCAATTGCATAAAATGTTTGTGCTTACCGTTTAAAATTTGAAGTGCTGATGTGTGAAACATCACGTCATCCCCTTGTTGAAGGAAATTTCGTCCCGAAATTTAACGTGCGCTCTCAGTGTTTGTTGCTGTTGTTTTGAACAGATGAGGATACTTCTTCATCATTTGGTCTTCCCGTTCCCATGTGAATTCAGGTCCACGTCTTGAATTACAACGGACTTTGACTATCGGAATCTTGCTTTGTTTGAGCTGTTTGACCTCTCGGTCCATGATTTCAGCTGGGTCCTCAATAAATCGTAACTGTTCATCCACTTGTATTTCTTCCAATGGTACAATCAATGTCTCATCAGAAAGACATTTCTTTAAATTCGATACGTGAAAAACATCATGAACTCCACTGAGTTCATCCGGTAATTTGAGTTGATACGCAACCGGACCAATCCTTTTCAGGATCTCAAAAGGTCCTACGTACCGTGGACTAAGCTTCCCGCGCTTGCCGAATCGTATTACACCTTTCCAAGGTGATACCTTTAGAAGAACCCGATCTCCTACTTGAAATTCCAACGGCTTACGACGTTTGTCAGCGTAACTCTTTTGTCGATCCCGGGCTGCTGCCATACGGTTCCGGATTTGAACTATCTTCTCTGTCGTCTCATGCGCTAGTTCAGGACCTGTAATCTGACTGTCCCCAATTTCAGCCCAGCAAACTGGTGAACGGCATTTACGACTATACAAAGCTTCAAACGGTGCTGCCTGAATACTTGTATGATACTATTGTTGTAAGAGAATTCCACTAACGGTAAGTGGTTTTCCCAGCTATCACCAAAGTCAATTACACAAGCTCGTAACATATCCTCGAGCGTTTGAATCGTACGTTCACTCTGACCGTCGGTCTGTGGATGATATGCGGTACTCATATCCAAACGAGTTCCCAATGATTTATGAAGTGATTTCCAAAAGTTGGAAGTAAATCGGGCATCCCGATCTGATATGATAGAGATTGGCACGCCATGTCGTGCTACCACTTCCTTGATGTAAATACGAGTCAGTTTCTCCATCTTGTTGGTTTCCTTGATTGCTAAGAAATGTGCAGATTTCATTAATCGATCGACAATTACCCATATCGTGTCACAACCACTCGGTGTACGGGGTAATTTAGTAATGAAGTCCATCGAAATCTGTTCCCATTTCCACATTGGTATTTCTGGTTGTTGCAGTAAACCAGATGGTTTCTGATATTCAACTTTGACTTTTAAACAAGTCAAACACTTGCTAACATACCTGGCAATGTCTGCTTTCATGTGAGGCCACCAATACAGTGCCTTCAAGTCATGATACATTTTGTCTGATCCCGGATGGACTGAATATCTAGACTTGTGTGCTTCATCCATCACGAGTTCCCTTAATCCACCATGCAATGGTATCCAAAGCCGATTAATGAAATAACGAATTCCATCAGGCTTAACATCCAATTGTTCCTCCATTCCTCGTAAGGATTCCTGTACCAAATTTTCCTTTTCCAAAGCTTCAAGCTGAGCACTGCGTACCTTGTCAGGTAAGTCAGTATGTATCGTCATCATAAGTGCGCGAACCCGTCTTGTTGATGTGTCTTTTCTGCTTAAAGCATCAGCTACCACATTAGCTTTTCCCGGGTGATACTTAATCGCGCATTCGTAGTCGTTCAACAACTCAACCCACCGTCGCTGTCTCATATTAAGCTCCTTCTGATCAAAGATATGCTGCAGACTCTTATGATCAGTGTAAATGGTACACTTAGTTCCATATAGGTAATGCCTCCAAATCTTCAAAGCAAAAACCACTGCTCCTAACTCCAAGTCATGAGTAGTGTAATTCTTTTCGTGTGGTCGTAGCTGCCTTGAAGCATAAGCAATCACTTTATCACGTTGCATCAACACACATCCCAAACCCTGTGCAGATGCATCACAATACACCACAAAGTCTTCTGTCCCTTCCGGTAAGGACATAATCGGTGCACTGCAGAGTTTCTGTTTCAACAACTGGAATGCAGCTTCCTGTTTATCCGTCCAGTTATACTTCGTTCCCTTATGCGTAAGTGTTGTAAGTGGTTGAGCAATCTTTGAAAATCCCTCAATGAATCGTCGGTAATAACCCGCCAAACCAAGGAATTTTCGTACCTCGGTAGGGGTCTTTAGTGCTTCCCAATTCTTAATCGCTTCAATCTTTGCTGGATCAACATGTATGCCCTTTTCATTGACTATATGACCCAAGAATTGTACTTCTCGCATCCAGAAGTCACATTTCGAGAACTTAGCGTACAATTGTTCCTGTTTCAGTAATTCCAACAACAATCGAAAATGTTCAGCGTGTTCCACCTCAGTTTGAGAATAGATGAGAATGTCATCAATGAAAACAATGACAAACTTATCAAGGTAACGTTTACAAACACGATTCATGAGGTCCATGAATACAGCTGGAGCGTTTGTCAACCCAAATGGCATGACCAAGAACTCATAATGGCCATAGCGCGTTCTGAATGCTGTCTTTGGAATGTCTTCTTCTTGAACTCTTAGTTGATGATAACCCGATCTGAGATCAATTTTCGAGTAGTAACTCGTGTTAGATATTTTAGTGTAATTGGGATTAATTTAATCGATCAATATGAATTATGAAATCATTAAACAAGTTGGTGTGGGGTGCACGCTTGTTTAATATTTTATAAATTCAATGGGGGTTCCAAGGGGGCAACGCCCCCTTGGCGGGGGTCCGGGGGCAGCGCCCCAGGTTAGCGGGGTCCAAGGGGCAGAGCCCCTGGCTGGAGGCAGTTTCCAAACCGCTGTTCTTGATTTTGATCGATGATTTTTTGGTTCTGGTTCATTCACGAAAACTCAACGAAATCTTCATACTTGTTCTTGAACGAAAATCGAATTTTATCCGATCAAATATTTGGGTGAACCGCAAATAGTTTGATCTGAAAGTGCAATCCACGACTTTCGATTTCATCCGGTGTTCGTGATTTCTGGAATTTCTCTACAACTCGAACCTTGCAACTGATCGAACAGATCGTCAATTCTAGGTAACGGATACCGGTTTTTGATGGTAACCTTGTTCAGTTCCCGGTAATCGATGCACATACGGAAAGTCCCATCCTTCTTCTTAACAAATAAGACTGGAGCTCCCCACGGTGAAAAACTAGGTCGTATAAAACCCTTATTCAACAATTCTTGCAGTTGTGTAGATAACTCTTGCATCTCTGACGGTGCAAGTCGATAAGGCGCCCTAGCTATCGGTGCTGCATCCGGTGTAAGGTTGATTCGGAATTCCACCTGTCTGATAGGCAGTAATCCCGGCAAGTCTTCTGGAAATACTTCAGGAAATTCGCAAACTACTGGGATGTCTTCAATCTTCTTCTCAGCTACCGGCTTCTCAGTTATAAGTGCTATATAACTGCTGTATGACCTTTACGCAGACATTTGTGCGCTTTCATACAAGATATGAGACGCAGTGGCGTATTGCTCTTCTCGCCTTGTACATACAATGTCTCTCCATGCGGAAGAGGTATACGAACGATCTTTTCATGGCATACTATTTCAGCCTGGTGTTTGGACAACCAGTCCATGCCAGTGACTACATCAAAACTGCCTAAAGTGATAGGCATAAGGTCAATTTCCAATGTCTGACCCATCAAATCAAGGATACATCCTTTAAGGATTTGTTCAACTACAATTAACTTGCCATCAGCTAATTCTACAGTGTATGGATTTTCTAAGGCAGTGAGACTAACATTGAGCAACTTAGAGAATGAACTAGACACAAAACTCCGGTCTGCACCAGTGTCAAATAGCATAGAGGCATAGTGATTATTTAAGAGGAACGTACCTGTGACAATGTTGGGATCCTCCCGTGCCTGACGTCCTCCAATCACAAACGCCCTGCCCCTAGCACCATTGTTGTTGTTATTGTTGTTGTTATTGGTGCCATTGCCGTTGCCGTTGCCGTTTGCATCATTAGCCCCGCCTTTCTTGAGTTGTGGGCAATCCTTTTTAAAGTTCCCCAGCTTACCACACTCGAAACAACCCTTCTGTGCGTTGTTCTGGTTGTTATTCTGGTTGTTGGAATTATTTTGCAGCTCTCCGCGGCAATCCTTAGCTGCATGTCCAACTTTAGCACACCGTTGACACTTAAATTTATCACACTGATTTCCCGCATGATGAAATCCACACCTGTTGTACTTTGGATGTTTACCAATATAACCCCCTGATGATGATGACTGCTGACCACTGTTCGAATTGTGGTAAGAGTTGTTTGAATCTTGCTTTCGGTTTTGCTGAAACGACTGCTGGTTGTAACTCTTGGAGTTGTTACCTTCCCACTTCCTCTTGTGGTCTCCCACCTTAGTAGCTGATGTCCGTTTAGGCAGAGTCCCCTGTAACACTGCCTGATCAGTCAGTTGGTGCGCCAAACGAACAGCTTGTTGAATTGTTGTGGGATTTGCAGAAGTGACCAATCCCTAGATCTGAGGCACCAATCCCCCGATGTACCTCTCTATCCACTTGCTTGCGGGAGTAGCCATGTGAGGTAGAAGTCTGGCTAGTTCATGGGACCGAGTCGTGTACTCCTCGATGTTGGACCCCTCCATCTTAAGGTGCCAATACTCCTCCTCCAGTTTCTGCATTTCACTACGAGGACAGTACTCCTCTTGCAATAAGGTCTTGAAACGATTCCAAGTTAGGGCATTGGCCTCGTCCAATCCCAATGTTTGAACATTCGAGTTCCACCAAGTCAATGCCGGACCTTCCAAAGTTCCAGTAGCATACTTTACCTTATTCTCCTCAGGACAGTTACACATCTCAAAACCGATTCGGCTTTTTCAACCCATCGTAGGAGTCCAATGGCTCCCTCCGATCCTTTGAAGTTATGCGGCTTACAGTCCAAGAACATCTTGAACGTGCACGCCTGTGGATTCACTAATCCCCCTGCTGGTCCCTGTGGCCCTGTAGTGTGTGTCTGAACGTAGTTCGCGATTGCCTCCGCGACCCTGTTATTGATCAGCTCATTGAGCTCAGCAACTGTCATCTGTACATTCTCACCGGCCATTATCTTCCTAGTTAAAAGAAATGTTAAAGTGTTATCAAAGTCCAATGTGAAACGTGTAAACAATACAACAAACATCAAACATGTAATGTAGAAATCAACACAACTGTTGGCAATAAGTAATAGTTTTTCAATAGATAATAATCTGGTTTGAGTACAATACTTTCAAAATCAAAACATAAGTTTTCCAAACATCTAATGTAGGGACACAACCCGCCCCTAATAAGTTCAACTAGATCAGTCCTCTGGGTCATCAATAGTGGATTCAGGATCAGAATCAACAGCTGGTGCTAGTTCCTCCCCTTCCTCCTCTTCATCATCCTCTTCTTCACCCTCCGAGACCACCAAATCTTCCAAGGCTACAAGTCTGCCTTCTAGAATCTCAGCTCGGTTCTCAGAAGCTTGGAGAAGACCAGTCAACTGGATGATCTCATCTCGCATCCCATTAACCAAGTTGTAAAGGTTATCGTGTCTTTCATTCGCATCCCAGAGTTCCCGAACATTGTACTCAATCCTATCATTTGCCCAATACAAGTCCTGACATAGTTGGGCAATCTCCTCCGAATCAGTCTGTTGCCTCTTAGGCTCAGGAACATCCAATGCAGGTGGTGGATGAGTAGAAGGTCCCTCAGCAGGAATCTCCTGAGTATCCTCAGCTGGTTCCTCCTCCGGATCCTCATCCGGATCCTCCTCCGGATCTGAATCATCCCTCTCAGATGGTGGAGGAGATGGGATAGATGGTGCTGGTGATGATGGTGGTACTGGAGCTACCGGCTCATCATCCTCCAAATCAACAATGTGTATGTATGGTGCTGATGATGAAGATGCCATATCTGTTACATAATACCATATGTAAGTGCAGTGTCATGGAATGTGTAAGCAAAACTATTACATAATGCCATATGTAATTTCTAAGTGATATGTGTAAGTATGCGTGTCTAATGTCTAACAGTTATAGTCTAAGTCTACAAATGCAAACCTAGTTCGCTATAACCAATGTCTCTGATACCAATCTGTCACACCCCCAAATTTCAACTAACGGAATCATACCGTTTGGGACGTGACAAACCAGGATCTCAGATCATTAGACATAACGAAGACCTCTATATGATTTTCAAAACATACATTGGTCTAAAACTGTAAAATCAAAGTGCTACGTTGCGGAAGCGTTTTTAAAACATAAACAACCATAACGGTTTGAAAACTGTAAATTACAATGCAAAGTTTCAATTGTTCAAAACCAAATAACAGAAATGTAAAACATGCATGCGACTCGATCTCCTAGTCCATGCCTGCTTGCTTGTGTATCTTAGCGTCCTGAGAAAACATGTAAATCAAGTCAACACAAAGGTTGGTGCATTACACAGGTTTAAGCATTCACAAATGTTTGAAACCACAGTTTGAACAAAATGTTTGCAGATAACATAATCACACATGCATAGTCATGATAGCTAGTCATATATACTATTTACATAAGTGGTCGACACCGAAGCTGACTGTTGCATGCTAACGCATGTTATGCCTTGCCACTATTGTCTAGCACGAACAATAGTAATGTGTGTTTGGTCATTCAAACACTTGCGTAGATCCCATCTACCAAGTGAAGTTTGTCAAACCTAATAGATCTATTTCCAACTACCACGCTTTGCACTACGGCAAACTAAACGGTTCGAAATGTAAGGACTTGTAATGCTATGTTTGCACTCAATGTAAACAGCTAACTCATGCAAGTGATATGTATCTAAAAGTGTTTGTTGCACATGTTTTCTCCCCCAAAACTGTGGGGCCCCGAAACCGGGCACCTCACAGAGGTTGGTTTTCATCATAACACATAGCTCTTAAACTAAAAACTTTCATAATCATGCAGCGGAATTGTAAACATAGTTTGATAAACAGAAATCAATAAAGTGTCTGTATCAAAAACATATCGGATTGCCAAAAACCACCGGATCGTATGACTCTATGCCCGAGCTCCATGCCTTCTCTTATCATACCTTTAACCTGACATACATGCTAAATCAAGTCAGCTTACGCTGGTGAGTTCTAGTTTTCATAAAACAACATTAAACATACTTAACATACACATCATTTCATACACATAGTCCATAACCTTAGCACATAACATCCTTACATCATCATCATCATACGTTCCACTGTTACCATACGAACAGTGGGCTTATGCCGGCACAAGGCTCCATAACCGTTGATCTGTCCCGTCGAAGCGTTCTACAGATCCATACTTACCCAGTAGCAAGTACTGGAGCAACCATACTTACCCCATATGAATATGGGAGCAACCTCATACTTACCCCGTAACGAGTACGGGAGCAACCTCATACTTACCCACTACAAATACTGGAGCAACCATACTTACCCAGTACAAATCCTGGAGCAACCATACTTACCCAGTACAAATACTGGAGCAACCATACTTACCCAGTACAAATACTGGAGCAACCATACTTACCCAGTACAAATACTGGAGCAACCATCATTCATCATGACACACTGGCACCATATCATCATTCATCATAACATCGTATCATTATCCTAATAACATAGGATTTCTCATACAGGGTATGCTAGTATCATGTCATCATAACATCCTAGTACCATGCACATGTCATGCTAGCCGCACGTCATCATATCATTCATCATGGCAACATAAACACATTTTGCTAGCATGTAATCATCATAACATCATACTTTCATCATAGCGTACCTAGGATTTCATCATAACATACATCCCTATTTATCATCATAGCATGTTATCATTCAGTTTATCATCATAACTTACTAACATGCATTCATCATTCTTAGCATACTTTCATGCAATAATCATACTATCACCTTAACATGCATACATGGTCAGGGCATATCATCATTCATTCATCATCATCATAGGCACATATCATCATAGACATAACAATAAGCATGTATGTCAGCCCAAAACATTAAGCATAAAATAGGGCGTCTAGAACTCACCTGATAGTAGACTCCTGTTAACCTTAGCCGAACTCCTTAGCTAGGGCCTTAAGGACCTATATCAGTTACATCATATCATCACATACCATCCCATCACATACTTAGACTTAGAAATTATTCTAAGTCCTCATAGCCTACTAGTCCCCCTTATTGAATCCAAGTTTTTCGAAATTTAGCTAAGTGTTCGAAACCCTTGAAATTCATTAAGTTCCTACATACACGAATTGCCATGTACTCGAAACATCTCTAATTCACGAAATGCCATGTACTCGAAACATCTCTAGTTCACGAAATGCCATGTACACGAAATTCCATGTACACGAAATAACCATTGTATTCGAAATAGCCCCTGTACATTGTACTCGAAATACCTGCATGATTTCGAGTACCCTCTGTACATGATTTCGTGTACTCATCATTTCGTCATTAAACATCTCAGAAATTCATCTAAGACCTTGGGGAGCTAGTTCTAGGTTCCTTTGGTTGTTACCAACGTATTGGAACCTCAAAGTTATGAACTTTATGCATAAAGGTGTGAGCTTTATGCAAAAGTTCACCCTTTGTTTAACCATTCTAACTTTTGTATAAAAATCCAGCTTTCTATACATGAATCACTTACTTGAGGGTAGCTGATCCTCCTGGTAAAATCCCGTGCGTTTCCTACTTCGTTTGGTCGATCAAAGTTTGATTCCTGAAATTCTTGGACTTAAACTTCGTGTACTCGAGAGGGACTGTGCTTCCAACCGAAGGTTGTCACATTTCCCAAGGCACGACTATTTATAGACAAGGTCCCTGTATTCGAAAACCCCTGTACACGAAAATGTAGTGTACTCGAAATGTGAAAATCTTCATTATTTCGAGTACACGATTTCTAAGCCCCATCTTGGTTATTTTTCGTCTATTTTCCCACAAGTTTCTTATCCGTTACACGTACGTAGAATTCTAATAACTTGTATCTTAGAAAAATTTGGGATGTTACAAGTCTCCCCTCCTTACAATAGGTTTCGTCCCGAAACCTGCCTCGTTACATATCGAACAAATGAGGATACAACTTCCTCATCTCGTCTTCCAATTCCCACGTCGTGTCTGAACCCTTCCGATGCTTCCACTGAACTCTTACTTGACGAACCGTTTTATTCCGTAGCTGCTTTCCCTTCGTATCCACGATGGCAACTGGTTCTTCAATGTAGTTCAGTCGGTCATCTACCTCAATGTCATCCAAAGGAGCATGTGCCTGCTCGTCTGCCAAGCACTTCCTAAGATGTGACACGTGGAAGGTAGGATGAACCCCGTTCAGCTCCTCTGGTAGGTCCAGTCGATATGCGACTTTCCCTACCCTTGCCTCTATCCGAAACGGTCCGATGTATCTCGGACTCAACTTTCCCCTCTTTCTGAATCGAATGATTCCCTTCCATGGTGATACTTTCAGCAACACTCGATCGCCAACATCAAACTCGATCGGTCTTCGGCGCTTGTCAGCGTAAGACTTTTGGCGATCTTGTGCAGATTTCATCCGTGCTTTTATCACTCGTAGCTCTTCAGCCATTTCAGTCACGGCAGCCTTGTTTCCCATTTCTTTCTGTCCAACTTCACCCCAGCATACCGGGGTTCTACATCGTCGTCCGTACAACGCCTCATATGGGGGCATTCCGATACTAGAGTGATAGCTGTTGTTATATGAAAACTCCACCAATGGCAAGTGGTCGTCCCAGCTTCCTCCAAAATCGATAATGCACGCCCTAAGCATATCCTCCAACGTTTGGATAGTCCTTTCTGACTGTCCATCAGTCTGAGGGTGATAGGCGGTACTGATATTTAACCTCGTTCCCATGGCATCATGAAACTGCTTCCAGAATCTGGAAGTAAACCTCGTATCTCGATCTGACACAATGGAGACAGGAACTCCATGTCTGGCCACAATCTCCTTTACGAACAATTCAGACAACCTTTCGGACGTATACGTTTCTCTGATAGGAAGAAAGTGTGCACTCTTCGTCAGTCGGTCCACAATCTACCCATATGGTATCATGCCGCTTAGCTGTCCTCGGTAGCTTGGTGATGAAATCCATGGTGATGTGTTCCCATTTCCATTCCGGTATCTCCAGAGGTTGCACATATCCGTAGGGCTTCTGATGTTCAGCCTTCACTTGCGCACAAGTAAGGCACCTGTTCACATACTGCATCACATTAAACTTCATGCCCGGCCACCAATAATCCTGTCGAAGATCTTGATACATCTTCGTCGCACCGGGGTGTACCGAGTATCGTGACTTGTGGGCTTCATCTAAAATCCTCGCTCGAATGTCCCCATTTCTAGGCACCCACATTCGACCGAATCGTAGCTTTATCCCATGGTCATTGTCTTCCAAGTTCTTGACTTGTCTGAAGACGCGTTCAAAACCCACATTCTCTTCTTTCAATCCCTCCTGTTGCGCCTGCTTGAGCTCGTTCAGAAAGTCCGGCGTTATCACCAAACTATTCGATTTTACTCGTATGGCAGGATGGTCAGTCTTGCGACTCAGAGCATCCGCCACCACATTGGCCTTTCCCGGGTGATATAGAATATCACAATCATAATCCTTTAGCAACTCAAGCCATCGTCTCTGCCTCATGTTCAAATCCTTTTGCTCGAAGAAGTACTTCAAGCTCTTGTGGTCGGTATAGATGGTATTCCGTACTCCATACAAGTAGTGCCTCCATATTTTCAATGCAAACACCACCGCAGCGAGTTCAAGATCGTAGGTCGGGTAGTTAGCCTCATGAATCTTTAGCTGGCGCGAAGCATAAGCTATCACCCTTCCCCTTTGCATTAGTACACATCCCAACCCTTGTCGTGACGCATCGGCATACACAACAAGATCATCATTCCCATCCGGCAGTGCTAGAACAGGAGCTTAGGTAAGTTTCTCCTTCAGCACTGAAAACGCCTGTTCTTGGTTTGGACCCCATTCATACCTTACGTCTTTCTTCGTGAGCTTCGTCAGTGGCGTCGCTATCTTGGAGAAGTCTTGAATAAATCTCCGATAATAGCCAGCCAAACCAAGAAAACTGCGTACTTCTGTCGGTGACTTTGTAGGACTCCATCTCATAATCGTCTCAACTTTAGCTGGATCCACCATAATGCCATCTGGGTTCACCACGTGACCCAGAAACTGTACTTCTCGTAACCAGAAGGAGCATTTGGAGAACTTAGCATAAAGTTTCTCTTTCCTCAGGATCTCCAATACCTCACGTATGTGGCAAGCATGGTCTCCCTCGTTCTTTGAATAAATCAAAATATCATCAATAAACACTATCACCGATCGGTCCAGCATCGGTCGACATACTCTGTTCATCAAATCCATAAATGCTGCGGGAGCATTCGTCAATCCAAACGACATAACGAGAAACTCGTAATGTCTGTAACGCGTACGGAAAGCAGTCTTTGGAATATCCTGCTCTCGAACTTTTAACTGATGGTAACCGGATCGGAGATCTATCTTCGAGAACCAGCTTGCACCTTGCAATTGATAGAACAAGTCATCAATTCTAGGTAGAGGATACCTGTTCTTTACGGTCAACTTATTCAGTTCCCTGTAGTCAATACACATACGCATACTTCCATCCTTCTTCTTAACGAACAGCACCGGTGCTCCCCACGGAGAGACACTCGGTCGTATAAAACCTTTATCAAGGAGTTCTTGTAGCTGGGTCATCATTTCCTTCATCTCGGTTGGAGCTAAACGGTAAGGTGCTTTGGCAATGGGTTGTGCCCCCGGCACTAAGTCGATCTGGAACTCAATTTCCCGTTCGGGTGGTAATCCAGGCAATTCCGCAGGGAATACATCGGGGAAGTTACACACCACGGGAACATCATCAATCGTCCTCGTATCCGTACGTTCCTCAATCGCGTAGGCCAAGTAGGCTACACACCCTCGCCGCATCATAACATCAGCCTGGATCATCGAAATGATCTTTGGCGCATACATCGCTTTATCACCATAAACCGTCACGGAGCTCCCATCCATCGCACGTAAACGTATCATCTTTCGTCGACATACAATGTTAGCCTCATATTTGGCTAACCAGTCCATACCCAAAACCACATCGAATCCTCCTAAGGTAATAAGAAACAATCGGACAGGGAACCTATGACCTTCTATCTCAACGTAACAATCATCAATAGCCTCAGTCACCCTGGTCATCTTACCAATAGCCGTCTCTACATCAAATACCAGATCTATCTTCTTAACCTTCCCAGATAACCCATCACAGAAAGTAGAAGACACAAAACTCATACTGGCACCAGAATCAAACAATACAGAAGCAGGAATATTGTTGATAGAAAAGGTACCTGTGACCACGTCAGGGTCCACAATCGCATCATCCTTCGTCATCGTAAAGGCTCGTGCTTTAGCCTTCTGCATCTCCTTCCCTTTCTCCTCTTTCTTACCTGAGCCCGAAGCATCGGTCCGTGGTAACTTGCAATCCTTGGACATATGTCCTAATCCATTGCAGTTGAAGCATCGAGTAGCATTCGGGCAATTGCTAGAAAAGTGCCCCGTCTTTCCACACCTGAAACATAAATTAGTGCCCACCAGGCACTGTCCCGTGTGGCTTTTCCCACACTTGTTGCATCGGCCCATCTCCTCTCGTTTAGCCTTCTTGCTTGAGAACTTTCGTTGGTCTGTTCGACCCCTCTTAGTCCCGGAGGACTCTTTCACCTTCCTTCTTCCTTGGCTGGTTCGGCTGACATAACATCGTCCCAAACTATCCCACTGAGCTCCACAGTGGAATCATAAGTCTTGGGAGCATTCGCCTTCACATTAATACGGACCTTCGGAGGTAAACCCTCCATGTACAACTTCACTCTGCGTTCCTCGGTAGAAACCAAGTGAGGAACAAGTCTTGCCATCTCATTGAATCGGGAGGTATACTGCCTGTGGTTCAGACTTCCCGCCTTCAGCACCAGAAACTCCCTTTCAACCTTATCCAACTCATTCTTGGGACAGAACTGCTTAGTGACCAGTTCCTTGAGATCCTCCCAAGTCATCTTTTCCATATCCTCAGTAGTCTTGGATTGCTTGACGGTGTTCCACCAGTGAAGTGCCTCCTCAACGAAAGAGTGGGCTGCAAACTTGACAGCTTGGTCAACTCGGCACTCACTGATGGAGATAACAGCCTCCATCGCAGAAATCCAGTGGCAGGTGGCCACTGCGTCCTTCTTCCCATCAAAGGTTGGTGGGTTGCATCCTTTGAAGGACTTGTAGTCACAGCCCTTCAGTTTCCCAGTCATAGAGTCGCCGCTCTTTGTCTCAATGATCACCACCTCATCTTCTTTGGTGCTTTCCTTAGTTCCTTCTGACTTGTCTTTTAAAGCATCCTTCAGTGCCTTAGCAATCAAGGCTGGTAGTTTCTCATCCATTATCTTGCAGACCTCATCAGAAATAGCCTTCACCACGATAGGCTCAAGAGTGAACTCTTCTTCATTCTCTGGTTGCTCGTTGTGCTCGTGGTCGCCTTCATTGACAGGTTCTTCATTCTCGACATGTGGTTCTTCAGGTTCCTGTGGTTTCTTTCGCGGTCTACCCTTTTGTCCGGCCATCTAACTATCTATAGGATGCAACAATTGATGAGTCAGTACAGGAATCAGTTTAGCACGGAATAAGTTTTGTAAATCGTTAACGACGTTGATCAAGTGTTATTAACCATTTACCCAACTCATAGGCTCTAAACGTTTCCCATCCCATCTCTTCAATGTGCATGACACTAACTACTTTCCTAACATTACATCTAACCCTTAACTCATACATAAACATTCAACTCCGTCATCCGTGGTTGGCAATCCGCATCCATTAATCCCATTCTCAGTTTAAGTCTTGGCATTTGGGATGCCAAGATCTCTCAAACTATGGCTCTGATACCAACTTGTGGGGCCCCGAAACCGGGCACCTCACAGAGGTTGGTTTTCATCATAACACATAGCTCTTAAACTAAAAACTTTCATAATCATGCAGCGGAATTGTAAACATAGTTTGATAAACAGAAATCAATAAAGTGTCTGTATCAAAAACATATCGGATTGCCAAAAACCACCGGATCGTATGACTCTATGCCCGAGCTCCATGCCTTCTCTTATCATACCTTTAACCTGACATACATGCTAAATCAAGTCAGCTTACGCTGGTGAGTTCTAGTTTTCATAAAACAACATTAAACATACTTAACATACACATCATTTCATACACATAGTCCATAACCTTAGCACATAACATCCTTACATCATCATCATCATCATACGTTCCACTGTTACCATACGAACAGTGGGCTTATGCCGGCACAAGGCTCCATAACCGTTGATCTGTCCCGTCGAAGCGTTCTACAGATCCATACTTACCCAGTAGCAAGTACTGGAGCAACCATACTTACCCCATATGAATATGGGAGCAACCTCATACTTACCCCGTAACGAGTACGGGAGCAACCTCATACTTACCCAGTACAAATACTGGAGCAACCATACTTACCCAGTACAAATACTGGAGCAACCATACTTACCCAGTACAAATACTGGAGCAACCATACTTACCCAGTACAAATACTGGAGCAACCATACTTACCCAGTACAAATACTGGAGCAACCATCATTCATCATGACACACTGGCACCATATCATCATTCATCATAACATCGTATCATTATCCTAATAACATAGGATTTCTCATACAGGGTATGCTAGTATCATGTCATCATAACATCCTAGTACCATGCACATGTCATGCTAGCCGCACGTCATCATATCATTCATCATGGCAACATAAACACATTTTGCTAGCATGTAATCATCATAACATCATACTTTCATCATAGCGTACCTAGGATTTCATCATAACATACATCCCTATTTATCATCATAGCATGTTATCATTCAGTTTATCATCATAACTTACTAACATGCATTCATCATTCTTAGCATACTTTCATGCAATAATCATACTATCACCTTAACATGCATACATGGTCAGGGCATATCATCATTCATTCATCATCATCATAGGCACATATCATCATAGACATAACAATAAGCATGTATGTCAGCCCAAAACATTAAGCATAAAATAGGGCGTCTAGAACTCACCTGATAGTAGACTCCTGTTAACCTTAGCCGAACTCCTTAGCTAGGGCCTTAAGGACCTATATCAGTTACATCATATCATCACATACCATCCCATCACATACTTAGACTTAGAAATTATTCTAAGTCCTCATAGCCTACTAGTCCCCCTTATTGAATCCAAGTTTTCGAAATTTAGCTAAGTGTTCGAAACCCTTGAAATTCATTAAGTTCCTACATACACGAATTGCCATGTACTCGAAACATCTCTAATTCACGAAATGCCATGTACTCGAAACATCTCTAGTTCACGAAATGCCATGTACACGAAATTCCATGTACACGAAATAACCATTGTATTCGAAATAGCCCCTGTACATTGTACTCGAAATACCTGCATGATTTCGAGTACCCTCTGTACATGATTTCGTGTACTCATCATTTCGTCATTAAACATCTCAGAAATTCATCTAAGACCTTGGGGAGCTAGTTCTAGGTTCCTTTGGTTGTTACCAACGTATTGGAACCTCAAAGTTATGAACTTTATGCATAAAGGTGTGAGCTTTATGCAAAAGTTCACCCTTTGTTTAACCATTCTAACTTTTGTATAAAAATCCAGCTTTCTATACATGAATCACTTACTTGAGGGTAGCTGATCCTCCTGGTAAAATCCCGTGCGTTTCCTACTTCGTTTGGTCGATCAAAGTTTGATTCCTGAAATTCTTGGACTTAAACTTCGTGTACTCGAGAGGGACTGTGCTTCCAACCGAAGGTTGTCACATTTCCCAAGGCACGACTATTTATAGACAAGGTCCCTGTATTCGAAAACCCCTGTACACGAAAATGTAGTGTACTCGAAATGTGAAAATCTTCATTATTTCGAGTACACGATTTCTAAGCCCCATCTTGGTTATTTTTCGTCTATTTTCCCACAAGTTTCTTATCCGTTACACGTACGTAGAATTCTAATAACTTGTATCTTAGAAAAATTTGGGATGTTACAAGTCTCCCCTCCTTACAATAGGTTTCGTCCCGAAACCTGCCTCGTTACATATCGAACAAATGAGGATACAACTTCCTCATCTCGTCTTCCAATTCCCACGTCGTGTCTGAACCCTTCCGATGCTTCCACTGAACTCTTACTTGACGAACCGTTTTATTCCGTAGCTGCTTTCCCTTCGTATCCACGATGGCAACTGGTTCTTCAATGTAGTTCAGTCGGTCATCTACCTCAATGTCATCCAAAGGAGCATGTGCCTGCTCGTCTGCCAAGCACTTCCTAAGATGTGACACGTGGAAGGTAGGATGAACCCCGTTCAGCTCCTCTGGTAGGTCCAGTCGATACGCGACTTTCCCTACCCTTGCCTCTATCCGAAACGGTCCGATGTATCTCGGACTCAACTTTCCCCTCTTTCTGAATCGAATGATTCCCTTCCATGGTGATACTTTCAGCAACACTCGATCGCCAACATCAAACTCGATCGGTCTTCGGCGCTTGTCAGCGTAAGACTTTTGGCGATCTTGTGCAGCTTTCATCCGTGCTTTTATCACTCGTAGCTCTTCAGCCATTTCAGTCACGGCAGCCTTGTTTCCCATTTCTTTCTGTCCAACTTCACCCCAGCATACCGGGGTTCTACATCGTCGTCCGTACAACGCCTCATATGGGGGCATTCCGATACTAGAGTGATAGCTGTTGTTATATGAAAACTCCACCAATGGCAAGTGGTCATCCCAGCTTCCTCCAAAATCGATAATGCACGCCCTAAGCATATCCTTCAACGTTTGGATAGTCCTTTCTGACTGTCCATCAGTCTGAGGGTGATAGGCGGTACTGGTATTTAACCTCGTTCCCATGGCATCATGAAACTGCTTCCAGAATCTGGAAGTAAACCTCGTATCTCGATCTGACACAATGGAGACAGGAACTCCATGTCTGGCCACAATCTCCTTTACGAACAATTCAGACAACCTTTCGGACGTATACGTTTCTCTGATAGGAAGAAAGTGTGCACTCTTCGTCAGTCGGTCCACAATCACCCATATGGTATCATGCCGCTTAGCTGTCCTCGGTAGCTTGGTGATGAAATCCATGGTGATGTGTTCCCATTTCCATTCCGGTATCTCCAGAGGTTGCACATATCCGTAGGGCTTCTGATGTTCAGCCTTCACTTGCGCACAAGTAAGGCACCTGTTCACATACTGCATCACATTAAACTTCATGCCCGGCCACCAATAATCCTGTCGAAGATCTTGATACATCTTCGTCGCACCGGGGTGTACCGAGTATCGTGACTTGTGGGCTTCATCTAAAATCCTCGCTCGAATGTCCCCATTTCTAGGCACCCACATTCGACCGAATCGTAGCTTTATCCCATGGTCATTGTCTTCCAAGTTCTTGACTTGTCCGAAGACGCGTTCAAAACCCACATTCTCTTCTTTCAATCCCTCCTGTTGCGCCTGCTTGAGCTCGTTCAGAAAGTCCGGCGTTATCACCAAACTATTCGATTTTACTCGTATGGCAGGATGGTCAGTCTTGCGACTCAGAGCATCCGCCACCACATTGGCCTTTCCCGGGTGATATAGAATATCACAATCATAATCCTTTAGCAACTCAAGCCATCGTCTCTGCCTCATGTTCAAATCCTTTTGCTCGAAGAAGTACTTCAAGCTCTTGTGGTCGGTATAGATGGTACTCCGTACTCCATACAAGTAGTGCCTCCATATTTTCAATGCAAACACCACCGCAGCGAGTTCAAGATCGTAGGTCGGGTAGTTAGCCTCATGAATCTTTAGCTGGCGCGAAGCATAAGCTATCACCCTTCCCCTTTGCATTAGTACACATCCCAACCCTTGTCGTGACGCATCGGCATACACAACAAGATCATCATTCCCATCCGGCAGTGCTAGAACAGGAGCTTGGGTAAGTTTCTCCTTCAGCACTGAAAACGCCTGTTCTTGGTTTGGACCCCATTCATACCTTACGTCTTTCTTCGTGAGCTTCGTCAGTGGCGTCGCTATCTTGGAGAAGTCTTGAATAAATCTCCGATAATAGCCAGCCAAACCAAGAAAACTGCGTACTTCTGTCGGTGACTTTGGAGGACTCCATCTCATAACCGTCTCAACTTTAGCTGGATCCACCATAATGCCATCTGGGTTCACCACGTGACCCAGAAACTGTACTTCTCGTAACCAGAAGGAGCATTTGGAGAACTTAGCATAAAGTTTCTCTTTCCTCAGGATCTCCAATACCTCACGTATGTGGCAAGCATGGTCTCCCTCGTTCTTTGAATAAATCAAAATATCATCAATAAACACTATCACCGATCGGTCCAGCATCGGTCGACATACTCTGTTCATCAAATCCATAAATGCTGCGGGAGCATTCGTCAATCCAAACGACATAACGAGAAACTCGTAATGTCCATAACGCGTACGGAAAGCAGTCTTTGGAATATCCTGCTCTCGAACTTTTAACTGATGGTAACCGGATCGGAGATCTATCTTCGAGAACCAGCTTGCACCTTGCAATTGATAGAACAAGTCATCAATTCTAGGTAGAGGATACCTGTTCTTTACGGTCAACTTATTCAGTTCCCTGTAGTCAATACACATACGCATACTTCCATCCTTCTTCTTAACGAACAGCACCGGTGCTCCCCACGGAGAGACACTCGGTCGTATAAAACCTTTATCAAGGAGTTCTTGTAGCTGGGTCATCATTTCCTTCATCTCGGTTGGAGCTAAACGGTAAGGTGCTTTGGCAATGGGTTGTGCCCCCGGCACTAAGTCGATCTGGAACTCAATTTCCCGTTCGGGTGGTAATCCAGGCAATTCCGCAGGGAATACATCGGGGAAGTTACACACCACGGGAACATCATCAATCGTCCTCGTATCCGTACGTTCCTCAATCGCGTAGGCCAAGTAGGCTACACACCCTCGCCGCATCATAACATCAGCCTGGATCATCGAAATGATCTTTGGCGCATACATCGCTTTATCACCATAAACCGTCACGGAGCTCCCATCCATCGCACGTAAACGTATCATCTTTCGTCGACATACAATGTTAGCCTCATATTTGGCTAACCAGTCCATACCCAAAACCACATCGAATCCTCCTAAGGTAATAAGAAACAATCGGACAGGGAACCTATGACCTTCTATCTCAACGTAACAATCATCAATAGCCTCAGTCACCCTGGTCATCTTACCAATAGCCGTCTCTACATCAAATACCAGATCTATCTTCTTAACCTTCCCAGATAACCCATCACAGAAAGTAGAAGACACAAAACTCATACTGGCACCAGAATCAAACAATACAGAAGCAGGAATATTGTTGATAGAAAAGGTACCTGTGACCACGTCAGGGTCCACAATCGCATCATCCTTCGTCATCGTAAAGGCTCGTGCTTTAGCCTTCTGCATCTCCTTCCCTTTCTCCTCTTTCTTACCTGAGCCCGAAGCATCGGTCCGTGGTAACTTGCAATCCTTGGACATATGTCCTAATCCATTGCAGTTGAAGCATCGAGTAGCATTCGGGCAATTGCTAGAAAAGTGCCCCGTCTTTCCACACCTGAAACATAAATTAGTGCCCACCAGGCACTGTCCCGTGTGGCTTTTCCCACACTTGTTGCATCGGCCCATCTCCTCTCGTTTAGCCTTCTTGCTTGAGAACTTTCGTTGGTCTGTTCGACCCCTCTTAGTCCCGGAGGACTCTTTCACCTTCCCTTCTTCCTTGGCTGGTTCGGCTGACATAACATCGTCCCAAACTATCCCACTGAGCTCCACAGTGGAATCATAAGTCTTGGGAGCATTCGCCTTCACATGAATACGGACCTTCGGAGGTAAACCCTCCATGTACAACTTCACTCTGCGTTCCTCGGTAGAAACCAAGTGAGGAACAAGTCTTGCCATCTCATTGAATCGGGAGGTATACTGCCTGTGGTTCAGACTTCCCGCCTTCAGCACCAGAAACTCCCTTTCAACCTTATCCAACTCATTCTTGGGACAGAACTGCTTAGTGACCAGTTCCTTGAGATCCTCCCAAGTCATCTTTTCCATATCCTCAGTAGTCTTGGATTGCTTGACGGTGTTCCACCAGTGAAGTGCCTCCTCAACGAAAGAGTGGGCTGCAAACTTGACAGCTTGGTCAACTCGGCACTCACTGATGGAGATAACAGCCTCCATCGCAGAAATCCAGTGGCAGGTGGCCACTGCGTCCTTCTTCCCATCAAAGGTTGGTGGGTTGCATCCTTTGAAGGACTTGTAGTCACAGCCCTTCAGTTTCCCAGTCATAGAGTCGCCGCTCTTTGTCTCAATGATCACCACCTCATCTTCTTTGGTGCTTTCCTTAGTTCCTTCTGACTTGTCTTTTAAAGCATCCTTCAGTGCCTTAGCAATCAAGGCTGGTAGTTTCTCATCCATTATCTTGCAGACCTCATCAGAAATAGCCTTCACCACGATAGGCTCAAGAGTGAACTCTTCTTCATTCTCTGGTTGCTCGTTGTGCTCGTGGTCGCCTTCATTGACAGCTTCTTCATTCTCGACATGTGGTTCTTCAGGTTCCTGTGGTTTCTTTCGCGGTCTACCCTTTTGTCCGGCCATCTAACTATCTATAGGATGCAACAATTGATGAGTCAGTACAGGAATCAGTTTAGCACGGAATAAGTTTTGTAAATCGTTAACGACGTTGATCAAGTGTTATTAACCATTCACCCAACTCATAGGCTCTAAACGTTTCCCATCCCATCTCTTCAATGTGCATGACACTAACTACTTTCCTAACATTACATCTAACCCTTAACTCATACATAAACATTCAACTCCGTCATCCGTGGTTGGCAATCCGCATCCATTAATCCCATTCTCAGTTTAAGTCTTGGCATTTGGGATGCCAAGATCTCTCAAACTATGGCTCTGATACCAACTTGTGGGGCCCCGAAACCGGGCACCTCACAGAGGTTGGTTTTCATCATAACACATAGCTCTTAAACTAAAAACTTTCATAATCATGCAGCGGAATTGTAAACATAGTTTGATAAACAGAAATCAATAAAGTGTCTGTATCAAAAACATATCGGATTGCCAAAAACCACCGGATCGTATGACTCTATGCCCGAGCTCCATGCCTTCTCTTATCATACCTTTAACCTGACATACATGCTAAATCAAGTCAGCTTACGCTGGTGAGTTCTAGTTTTCATAAAACAACATTAAACATACTTAACATACACATCATTTCATACACATAGTCCATAACCTTAGCACATAACATCCTTACATCATCATCATCATCATACGTTCCACTGTTACCATACGAACAGTGGGCTTATGCCGGCACAAGGCTCCATAACCGTTGATCTGTCCCGTCGAAGCGTTCTACAGATCCATACTTACCCAGTAGCAAGTACTGGAGCAACCATACTTACCCCATATGAATATGGGAGCAACCTCATACTTACCCCGTAACGAGTACGGGAGCAACCTCATACTTACCCAGTACAAATACTGGAGCAACCATACTTACCCAGTACAAATACTGGAGCAACCATACTTACCCAGTACAAATACTGGAGCAACCATACTTACCCAGTACAAATACTGGAGCAACCATACTTACCCAGTACAAATACTGGAGCAACCATCATTCATCATGACACACTGGCACCATATCATCATTCATCATAACATCGTATCATTATCCTAATAACATAGGATTTCTCATACAGGGTATGCTAGTATCATGTCATCATAACATCCTAGTACCATGCACATGTCATGCTAGCCGCACGTCATCATATCATTCATCATGGCAACATAAACACATTTTGCTAGCATGTAATCATCATAACATCATACTTTCATCATAGCGTACCTAGGATTTCATCATAACATACATCCCTATTTATCATCATAGCATGTTATCATTCAGTTTATCATCATAACTTACTAACATGCATTCATCATTCTTAGCATACTTTCATGCAATAATCATACTATCACCTTAACATGCATACATGGTCAGGGCATATCATCATTCATTCATCATCATCATAGGCACATATCATCATAGACATAACAATAAGCATGTATGTCAGCCCAAAACATTAAGCATAAAATAGGGCGTCTAGAACTCACCTGATAGTAGACTCCTGTTAACCTTAGCCGAACTCCTTAGCTAGGGCCTTAAGGACCTATATCAGTTACATCATATCATCACATACCATCCCATCACATACTTAGACTTAGAAATTATTCTAAGTCCTCATAGCCTACTAGTCCCCCTTATTGAATCCAAGTTTTTCGAAATTTAGCTAAGTGTTCGAAACCCTTGAAATTCATTAAGTTCCTACATACACGAATTGCCATGTACTCGAAACATCTCTAATTCACGAAATGCCATGTACTCGAAACATCTCTAGTTCACGAAATGCCATGTACACGAAATTCCATGTACACGAAATAACCATTGTATTCGAAATAGCCCCTGTACATTGTACTCGAAATACCTGCATGATTTCGAGTACCCTCTGTACATGATTTCGTGTACTCATCATTTCGTCATTAAACATATCAGAAATTCATCTAAGACCTTGGGGAGCTAGTTCTAGGTTCCTTTGGTTGTTACCAACGTATTGGAACCTCAAAGTTATGAACTTTATGCATAAAGGTGTGAGCTTTATGCAAAAGTTCACCCTTTGTTTAACCATTCTAACTTTTGTATAAAAATCCAGCTTTCTATACATGAATCACTTACTTGAGGGTAGCTGATCCTCCTGGTAAAATCCCGTGCGTTTCCTACTTCGTTTGGTCGATCAAAGTTTGATTCCTGAAATTCTTGGACTTAAACTTCGTGTACTCGAGAGGGACTGTGCTTCCAACCGAAGGTTGTCACATTTCCCAAGGCACGACTATTTATAGACAAGGTCCCTGTATTTGAAAACCCCTGTACACGAAAATGTAGTGTACTCGAAATGTGATGTATTCGAAATCTTCATTATTTCGAGTACACGATTTCTAAGCCCCATCTTGGTTATTTTTCGTCTATTTTCCCACAAGTTTCTTATCCGTTACACGTACGTAGAATTCTAATAACTTGTATCTTAGAAAAATTTGGGATGTTACAAAAACAGTTAAAATAAGAAAGGGGCCGTGTACTCCCCTTTGATTGTGAAATAGAATGATCAAACACGTGAAATCGCGTAGAAAGTCCTCTACGAAGAACCTGTGTTTTAAACAATACGTTGTGTTATTCGAGATATCGTTTTGTGCTTGAAATCACATACGTGTCAACACACGTATGTTAGATTGTTAGAATTGTGCATACGTAAGTACGCGTGCTTTTAAAATCGTTTAAATAAAACCATATATGATTTTATTTAAATAAACGTAATTATATACGATTACGTTTTGATCTAAAATGTGACTTTTGTTATTCTAATACGTTCGGAATTTAATTCTGGTTCTAACGCAATTCGAATGAGTCAAATCAGAGTTAAAACGAGTGAGTATGACCAAAACACTAAGAATGGTTTTAATATCAAAAACTGTTGAAGGCCGGGTTCGAACCCGTGACCTTCAACCCAGTACACACACACTCTACCATGTCAGCCCACCAAACAATTGTAATAGAAAGCCCAAATTAATTATTTTAACCCATAATCAATCGATTCCCATATGTGATATTAACCGAACCAACTAAACCCATTTGACCCACGATTTGCATCCAATCGACTCTTAAACTTTAGGGTTTTTGTTCCAGAGATCTAGTCGAGTCTAAGGGCTGTTTTAATTCAATGATTCATCCACACAAGGTCCTAATTCGAACCCCTTATTGTTTCGAATGACTATGTTAATCCCTAATAAAATTTTCTTCAATTCATGAATGTCCGACCCAATCCACATAGGGTTATCATTAACACAACAATTTCGGAGGTTTCTGTAACGGTTAATTTCCTTTTTGAACTCCATCACGATCCAAACCCCAAAAGGATTTCACCTCAAGAACCTAATTGTCGAACTCTTACAATTCGATCTTATATCATGAAATTCACATATGGTTTTTGTTAATCGGGATTCTCTGAAGCTGAAGGTAGCAAATAATTTGATTCTTGCATCAATTTACATCGAAACCCCCAAATACATTTAAACTTAGAACTCTAGAAATCGAATCCTATTAATCTGATGTTAGAAACTGAAATTGACATATGGTTTTCCATATACAAGCCAAACCGAGTCTATCTGTAAAAATTAATTTGATCACTGATATCGTTTTCATTAAAAATCACAAACCCGACTTATCCCATGAACCCTAGAACTCGAGATCAACAAATTCATGACTTAAACTCAAAATTGAAAGAGGTTTTTCGCTTGTGATGCTAACACGAAACTATCTGTATAATTGAATTGGGTTTTTAAACCCGTTTGATCAGAAATGCCTAAACCGTCAATGTGATGAACCCTAGAATTAGTATTCGTGAAATTCGTTGATGTTAATCGAAATTAGCATAGGGATATCATTGTACTAACCGTATGGAAGGTGTAGGTGCTGACAATTATCCGAATTGGTTTCGAATTGATGTACTTCGACTTCTAGGTGTAGTTTCGGCCGGCTCTCAATCGGATTCCTCTGTTCGCAGCTTCTTGGATCAAATCTTTGCTTGAAATGGTCTCTAAAGGTGCCGAATAAGGTATAGGAAGCTTCAATTGTGCGAAACAAACTCGAATTGTGTGGATTTGGTGACTAAGAATACGGTTTCGACTTTTCATTAACCCATGAGTTCAATTCGACATTTTAATGGACTCATAACGTTTGCTACACATTAGTAATCATCAATAGGATGATTAAGAGTAATTAATTTCAGGTTTTACTTGAAAGAAGTGTGAAATTTGAATTTCAATTGATATTCAAACCGAATTTTGACTTTTAAAGTCAAAATCTTTGCATCTCAACTTAATTACAACTAAATCATTGTTTTGAAATGTTTAAAACTTGTTTTGCACCATTATAACCCTTGAAATTCGTTTTTGTTTGATTACATAACATTTCGGTTAATTCTAGAGTTAACGGAGTTAGTCCGGAATGCCGAATTGTCACATACCTAAAGACTTGAATAGCCAATCTAGCTTTAAATTTATCAATGGTACCGTCCACCTTCATCCTTTTTCTTGAATATCCATTTACAACCTAATAGCTTACAACCAGGGTAAATCTGTCAATTTTCAAGTATTATTTTGCATAATAGAGTCTATGTTATCATTAATTGCCTCTTTCTAGAAAGCAACATCTCGAGATGCCATAACCTCATTATATGTTTTAGGAGCTTTCTCAATATTGAAACAATATTCATATTTAGCTTGAATCTGATCTCTAGACCCTTCAACTAAATATAGTTGAAAATTAGAACCATAATCTTTTGCTATTCTTGCTCTTTTACTTCTTGGGTCAGTTGAAGTTGAAGAAATATTTTCTTTATGATTATTTCCTTTAGAGTTACTTGAACTCACAGTCATGTCCTTTGGTCTAGATATTGAGGAAAATCTCTCCTCATCAAATACTGCATATCTTGACTTAATAACAGTGTTCACTGAAACAAAATCATTAGGTTCTATAATATAGAACCTATATGCATTGGAATGCTCTGCATATCCAATAAAGATGCAATCTGTACCTCTTTCTCCCAAATTCTTTGGGGTTCATTAAGCCTTACTACAACTCTAAAACCCCAAATTCTTAAATAGCTCAAATTTGGAGACTTTCCATACCAAAGTTCATATAGGTTAACTTGTTTCTTTTATCAGGAACTCTATTTAATAAATAGTTGGCTGTTAACATAGCCTCACCCCAAAATCGTTCACTTAAATCAAAATAAGATAGCATAGAATTAAAAATATCTTTTAAAACTCTATTTTTCCTATCAGACACACCATTTTGCAATGGAATGTAAGGAGAAGTCGTTTGATGTATAATTTCCACTAATTGGAAATAACTTGGATAATAATACTCACCTCCCCTATATGTGTGTAATGACTTCATTAATTCATTTCTTTTCAACTCTACCTTAGTTTTATATATTTAAAATTTTTCTAATGCTTCATTTTTAGAGTATAAAAGATATACATAGCAAAATCTAGAAGCATCATCAATAAATGTAACAATATATTTTTTATTTCCAATACACGGAGTTGCAAGAAAATCACATAAGTCACTGTGTATCAATTCTAGCACCTTAGATTCTCTTTAACATCTGTAAACGGTAGTCTAGTTAACTTGTTAGCATGCAAGTTTTGCATTTTTCATTATTCATTTCAAATGCGAGTATCAAACTCATTTTTTACATTTCTTTTAGTCTTTTATAATGCACATGTCCTAGTCTAGCATTCCATAATTCTGATTTATTCAAACTAGTACTAGAACTTGTAGAAGTCATGCACATAGATTCATTACTAAAAGAAACATCAAGATTCAACTTAAACATGCCATTACAAAGATAACCAAAACCCACAAAAATATCATGTCTTGACAATATAAACTTGTCACTTTCCAACACTTGTTTGTAAACACAATTATTCAACAAAATACCAGACAAGGTATTCTTTCGAATCCCTGGAACATACAAAACATTTTCTAAACATAAACATTTTTCAGAAGTAAAAACAAGCTTCACTTTGGCTAGTCCTTTGATTGGTTCAGTTGCAACGTTTCTATCTTTATAATAGATCCATCTTCAATTGCTTGCAAGTCGTTAAACCAACGAAGATCATTACACATTTGACTTGTTGCACCTGAAACAACCCACCAAGCAATATCATCATCCTGCTCATAATATGCCTTAGAAATTAGTGATACATAATTCAAAACAGAATTATAACTCTGTACTAAATTCTGACCTTGTTGCTTGTTTGGGGTACTTAGACCCACTTGGACCAGCTTCCTTATTGAGTTTACCAACGCGACAATCTTTTTTAAAGCGACCAACTTTGCCACATTTCCAACAGGTTATTATTTTCTTCTTGTTTGAACTCTTGTTGTCTTTACCTTGAAACTTTCGTTTCCCTTTAAGTTTGTGATTATTCTTGGATGATCCACCTTCTTCAACTAAGTTAACAGAAGGTCCAACAGATTTATTATCATCATTTACCCATGCTTTTTCAAAGCCCCACAAAGATTCTTCAATTCTGAAGTGGCTTCCAAGTTCAACCAAAATTAATTCTCCTTTTTGATGTTTTAGATTATGTTTATAATCTTTCCAGGAAGGAGGTAACTTATTAATGATACTTGAAACCTGAATGGATTCATCCATTTTTATATCATGTTGAGTAAATTGTCTTAAAATACTCAACAATTCGTTATATTGTTCTATGATAGATTGAGAATCAACCATTTTATAATTTATAAAATTACTCACAAGAAACTTCTTTCTAGAAGAATCTTCTGCCATGTATTTGGCTTCTAGGGTATCCCATAATACTTTTGTAGTCTTCACGCTTTAATAAACATCAAATAAAGCATCACACATACCGTTCAAGATATGACCTAGGCATATGTAGTTGCCATTCTCCAACTTTGATCGTTTCCTGATTTGTTCCAAGTTTCTATCTTCAAGTATTTCTGTTATGAGAGTTCTTAACACGTATGCCACTTTCAAAGGAGCAAGGAGGAAGTGCATCTTCTTCTGCCAGCGTCTGAAATCTTGGCCTTCGAATTTCTCCAATTTGTCAAACTTACTCATTATCTACTTCATTGAATTCTTGTCCGTCATCTTCCACAAATAGTTTGAATTCCTGTTTATCTCCCAAATGTTTGATCGGATAAAATTTAATTCGCAATTGAAAAATTAGTATGAAATCATATTGTTTTTGAATGAACTAGAAAAAATGATCGATCAAACTTCAATTTGGATATTCGCAGGTTTTGGAAACTATCTCTAGGTAGTTTTCAAGTTTTCTTATTCCCAAACTACCTCCAGCCAGGCGATGCCCCCGGGCCCATGCCATGGGGGCATTGCCCCTGGAACCCCTATTGAATCATAAAACCTTAACACAAGCGTGCACCTCACACCCAACTTGTTTAATGAATTTCATGATTCACATTAGTCGACAAAATTAATCTAATTAAACTAAAATATCTAACAATATGGTATCAGACTCTTGTTTTTGAACCGATATGGTCCCCTAATTATTTTTCTTTGGTTAAGCCCAGTTATGAAGTTTATTAGTTTTTTATGAAACCCAACACTTATTATTAAGTTGTTGATCCAATGAGGGCCACTTTGCAATTTCTAAACCCTAATAAAAATAAACACACAAATCATATATAAATTTCAAAATTCCATATGCAGAAGTCTAAAAGACGTGAGTCAAGCAACATTCGCACTTCTCACATTACCAGAACCCCAGTTCCCACTTGTTTCATTTAAAATACAAATTCTCAAATTCAAATTTCAAAATTACATCGGCAAACAAATGTAATTGTTTCCATTTGTTCCTTCCAAAAGGTTCTAGGACCATCCTCATTCACAATCCAATCCACCCAATCTTTTAATAAAAAAAACTAATTTCTGTCTTAAATTTAAATTTCAAAATTACATCAGCAAACAAAAGGTTTTAAACGAATTTTGTTTTTAACAAAATTTATACTGACATGTTCAAAAAACTGATCAAGACTGTGTTTTTAGATTTTTTTAAAATGTTAATTATTGGAAGCTATTAAAAAAACAAGATTATAAGAACATTAATTATGATAAAGTACAAAAAAATAAAAAAACAAATAATTAAAAGATTGCAATCTAGTTTGGTATGACAACTGGATCGTGAAACTATTAGCATTTTTTTTAATAGTGCACAATCCAAGCAAGGATTCATAATGGGTGTGGTCTAAGTTTTCATTCGTTTCATAGGTACATTATTAGATTAATTGATTTATTCCTTTTTTATTTTTTTTCTTTTCTTGCTATACTTAAGTTTGATTAATTTGATTAATATTGATATCATGAGCACAAGAAATACAATACCTGAACAAGCGTGTTTCTTTTATTTTGTTTATTTTATTTCTTTTTTGCTATTGTTGTATTTTGTTTTTTATTCCATCAATTAATCTATGCATTATCAATCAATAAACTTATTATTTTCAATTTTAATCCTTTCAAAGAAGTATAAGAACCGAAACCGAATTGAAACTGCAAAAAAATGAACAAATGAATAACTAAAAACCGATTGGTGGAGAAAAATCAATAATCGAATATTTCGGTTTCTATGGATGTTAAAACCGAACTGAGCACACCCATTAAATTCATGAACATATAAACTTTAAAAGTCGTAAAGTAAGGTTTGATAAGAGAATTAAATTAATAAACCCTAATAAGAGATTTTCATTGCAAAGGACGTTTCACAAGCATATGTATGAAGATTGTATTTATTGTTTTCTCAGTTTACACTTATGTAAAGCCAATAATAAGGGGAATGGATTGCATTAGTATGGCTAAAGGTGTCATACGTAAAAACATAACATACCTTATTTTCATTTATGCAAACCACAAGTAGAATGCATGAATTGTCCTGGTATACACATAATGAAAGGAGTTTTGCCTTGTGTAAAACTAGCGAGTAAAGGGTATATGTAAAGGTATGTAATAGTTGTACTTGCTACTAACCTACAAAAAGGAAAAAGTTAAAGAAATGTTAAAGAAAGAAAGAAAATAAGTAAAGGAAAAAAAATATAATGTGAAAGTATCTATGTTGGTATTGGACGAATATTAAGAAAGAAATAAAACAATAAACAACATATAAAGAAAAAAAACTTTTTTAAGTATGAAAATATTTTGTAGTATGAAATATTTAAAGAACCAAACTAGAATTCACTCAGCGTAACGTATCATTTTTCATGTACATTAGATTGATATGTTGGTTTTATATGTATGGATCCGACAAATTAACGTAACTAACTAACTGAGGTGTGACCCGTAAGAGTTACACCTTGGGCAACGAACATTAAATCCACTTAATTTTATTAACTGGTAATCCCTAATTCCTGTTAATCTGGTTTACCGCAACAGAAAATACAGTGAGGAACAATTTTTTTCCTTCCTGAAATAATTGTTGGCGTCAAAAGAAAAAATAGGGAGCCATCATATTCGATTAAAAGGAAAAACAATTTTGCTCTTTGGTTGAGGTCACACCATGAGAAAGAAAATAGAAAATTTTGGTCGCATATCTCAAGAGCAAAAGAACACCATTTGTGGTTTCTGATCAACCACCGTAAGCCACCACCGGCTTCTACTGTGAATTAGGAACCCGTTCGTGCTCGTGTTCTAGCATTCGTTCGTTGAACCTTGGTTCAAACTCTTAACTATTAACCAAAGAGATATAATCTTCTCATCGGTAGATTAGATTAGTTAAAATTATTTGTGTTTGTATATTTTGTAACCATGATCCTGATTGGCAATTTTAACAATGTTAAAAGTATGAAACCCTAATTCTGATGCATTAATATTAAATGTGGATTTAATATATTAATTGGTCAAACTTATTTTTACCTAAAAGTCAAACTGAATGCCACTCGAATTCCCAACAACGGTATCATAGCTAGGCTTACAACATGCAAATTGGATCCGGTCAGTTTAACAAGCTACAAATCACAAATTCTAAATTGTTTACTATTTAGAATTTCTGATCCAGATATAGATCTCTAATTATTTTTATGTATTGGTCAAAGTTATAATTGACTAAAAAAATTACCCAGTTTAATTATGAGGTTGTAATAGAATAGGGTTTTTATTTTCTCATTATATATTTTATTTTATTTTATTGTAATATTGTAATGACAAAAGACCTGAAGACAAAATTGAAGAATCAAAATCAAGAAGCATGGATCTAAAGGTAAGTGGGAGCAACTTAAGATCACAAGATGCACTAGGTTCATCATTGAGGTTGGTTGTGAGTTGTGACCCCATGTCCTACTTTGTTTTGTTGCTTGGCTCTAGGAAAATCAAACATAATTTGGCCTTATGATTTATATATTTGTTTAGTTTGATATTGTGGTTGCTTTATCTTATAAATGTTATAACCTACTAACCAAATACCAAAAAAAAAATTAAAAGAAGTTTTATAACTTGATCACAATAAAATGTAACAAGTTCTAGAACTAATAAATTTTAAAACTTGTAAAAGTTTTATGAAACAAATGGTTTATTTTGAAAAATATAACCAATTGAGTTTTTACAATTTAAAATTGTTTTAAAACTCAAAAACTTAATAGATTAACTATTAACTTTTGAATTGTTATATAAGTCACGACAAACTTAGTTTTAATTGGTTATTTAAAATTAAGTGTTATGAGATATGAAAGGGTTCATCACAAATGTCACGACATTAAATATAGTAATCCTGGATTTTACAACTTATGTATGATTAGATCATGTGTTATGTTTGACCCTTATTCGTTAAACACTAAAATTGGATTCCATATATACAAAATCTATAGTCTATGCTATCCTATTATAAGGGACACTTGGAGCATAATGCGAAACACCAGTGTTTGGAGCCACAACACCACACTTGGCGCGTGCCACCCCCAACCAACGACATAATACGTTGGGGTGTGAGTTTGATTGTTCATAAGCTCATGGTGGTATGTTAAAGTTTGAATAAATTAACAACCATTTGAATAAAACTATTCATTCAATCACCAAACATTAAATAGTCACTACAATAATTCAGATCCAAATCAAAACATTACAATAAGCAAAGTCTAAACAGTTGATTTAAATAAATTAAACTAGGTCTCTAAACCTATCATATGTCTACATTCCAATCCTCTTAACTTGTCACATATGTGAAATAGAGTTTGTCAACTATTTGCATAGTTGGTGAGTTCACACACTAAGTTTGAATACTATGTATAAAAAGGATGCAAATTATTGCCTAACTAGAATATGTATCATAGGCATATCATACATACAAGTTTGAATTATAGAATGAATACATGAATAACAATAGCTTGTGTCCAAACAAGTATCCTTACATAATAATTCAAGTATAACAACACAAAAATTATCATTTGTAATTCAACTAGTTTGCTAGGTGTACTTTTCACCTTTGTCACACAAAGGCAAAATCCATAGAGAAGATGGTATCTAACACATCTTAGACTACTAAGTACCAGCTTACTTGACTCTCAACACACATAGAATCAACACATTGTATAAGCTTTACACCTAACACATAAAGCTAACTAGGTCTGAGGCTTGCATCATAGATTGAATAAATAATAGAATGAATAAAGTTTGAACAAGACATGTGTAACATCCATACAAACAATAATATAAAAAAGGGAGTGTGAAGAAAACTCACATGTTTGAATGCTAGCTAGTTCCAAGTCCTTGATTAGAGAATGAGGAAACAAGCTAATCTACTCATCTATGGTTTAAGTAATCAAGTCTTGCCAATCCTATAGTTCAAGTTGAAGGATCCTAAAACTATGACATCCTAATGGAAGTCCTAGTTAAAAGAATCTATATTTGAATGGTCACATAGAATAAGTGTTCTTACAATATTGATTTAATAAAATATAATATCAAATATATTCTTTTTATTTATCAATATTATTGTATGAATAAACTAGACTAATTGTTTAAGAATATTTAATAATATACTTATAATAAATAAAATATAATATGTGATATTGATTTTATTTATTATTTTGTATATTGAATATCTAAGAATGGTACTTCACTAAATTTCCCATCCATTTCTTTTCTAGTTTAATTAATTAAATTTGAAACAGAATGTGAAAAATACAATTTTGATTTTTAAACATTTTATAAAACCTTTTATAAATGAAGTTTTTATATAAGAATTTTTTCAAGACATTAAGAATTTATAAAACCTTTTATAAATTTAATATCTATGTTTTATATTCAAAATTATAAAATTTTTTTTATGAGATCTTTTATAAACTATGTTTTATAATTTAATAATTTAACCTTTATATTATATTTATTATTTCATGTCAAACTAACAAACTTATAAAAATCATTTCTAAGAGTTATAAAACTTTTGTTTTTTTTCTTTTTTTATTTTAACTCTCGAATGTTTATATTTAAATGTTTCAAAAGTTTGCAAGCTCTTTTAGTAAATAATTTACTAATTATTTACTTTTGTTTTTACAATTTAAAGCCTTATTAATTTATAAAGCTTAATAATGCTTTATGATTAGTTAATAGTAGTATTAACATAATAATAAAGTGAAAAGTTCTAATACATTTTAATTGTTTGTTGTATTATTAAAATGTTTATCAAATTTATTTTTTTGGTTATATATATATATATATATATATATATATTGTAGAATTATGAATACATAGGTTTTAAAGAATCCAAGAACTTTGGTTTATTAAAATTCGAACACGATTACAGTACTCAAATTTTTAAACAAAACACTAGGGATTAGAGTGCGTAGTTTATCCTTCAAGGTGCAAAAGTTTTCGTTGACACATACGGCTCTTTCACATGTACCTAGGATGGCTATTACTTTCATCTCTTGTTATGTGCCACAACTGTCTAGAAATGAAAGTGAGCACAACCGCCATTAGCGACTCATATAGCTAGATTCTCAATCCTTATTCTCATTATTGTTAATGGGTCATAAATAAATAAGGAATTAAACATCAAACATATTAATTATTTATTTTGCTTACTTTAACAGATGTCTCATGAAAACAACCCCTCCTTCGCTCTCAAGTTTATACTTGAGAAAGATAAGCTGAATAACACCAAGTTTCTCAAATGGCATCGCACTTGAAAATTGTTCTCAAGTTTGCGAAAAAGCACTTTGTACTATAAAGTCCAACTCCTAATGAGTTTCATGGTAATACGACTGCTACCCGTAAAACCAGGGAAAAACGTAATGAGGATGCCATTGAGATAGCCTGCCTTATGCAAGCCACAATGTCTTCTAATCTTCAAATGTTTTGTATGACTTTTGATGACTTATTTGAATTATTGTGATAGACATGATTCCTTAGAATTTGTAATAACATATATTTTAGATCAATGTCTTTTAGACTTTAAATATGCATCTTTTCTTATGTATTATATAAGCTTGTATGTGTGCTCACCTACTATGCAAGACATTAATAATGTGGTAACCATATCTAGTGTCAAACACCCATGTGTTGCTGGAAATAGTAAAAAATTCATTAACATAAATAGATATACCTGTGCACCATTGGCCTTGTTCATCCTCATCTTAGCGAGATATTCTGGGCAGTTACGCCTCCAATGCCCCATCTTGTTGCATCCATAACATTGACGCTCCTCAGAGGATGTGCTTTAGTAATTGGCTTGGCTTTGATGGTGGCAGGTTTGGCAACAACAATAGATTATTCTTGCCCTTGTTTTTATAACCCGGTTTCTTGGGATTGGATTTTCTAACACCAACAGCTCAAAAAGTCAATACCTGATTGACCTTGCTTGTTGCATTCATCTTAGCCGTCTTCAGCATCCCATGCAATTCATGCATAGTCTTCTCCGAAGCATTCATATTGAAGTTCATTACAAAAATTGTAAGAATTTGGGAGAGAGTTCAAGATAAAGTCTGTTGCCATTTCATTTGACAGGGGATAACGAAGCTTACTCAGTTGGTCGATGTACCCTTTCATCGTAAGCACATGGGCACTAACTGATGCGCCTTCTTTCATTTTGCAGCTGATAAGCTGCTTCATGGTATCGTAACGTTCTTGACGGTCTTGTTTTTGAAACATGCATGTAAGTTGTTGGATCATGTCAAAGGCACTCATATCCTTCTTTAAAATTATCTACAAATAATATTTATAGGTTTACTCTCTTTTGTCAATTATGCATGAATTAATCACATAACTAACGTAGAAAAATACATCAGATTGATCGCTGCTCAATTAAATGAAGCCGAGATGCTTGCATTTGGTCTTGGCACACATTTTATCCCATCTAAGGTACTTTATCTCTCTTTATCAGACACAATTTGTCACATGAGTCATGGACTATGATCAAAGAATAACACAATTTTACCTAAAAACATAAATTCGTTTTTTTTTTTTTTTTGCATTTTTACTTTATTTTTCGTTTTAGTTTTAAGTTTTTGTACTATATTTTAGTTTTTATACTTTTAGAAAAATTGTGTTATTAATATATATATTTCTCATGATTCGTTTTCCATGAGTAAGTCTAATTGTATTTATACAAACATGCAATTAATTGCGCATATATATTGATTCTTGCAGAAAATAAAATCTATGAAGAAGTTGCTTGAAAAGATGGTCACTTCATCGGATTCGTCAAGTATAGCCACACTGTCCATGATTATTAACAACTTTGCACAAAAAGTAAGGCTGGGCCAAAAGTATTGATATTGATAATTAGAGAAGGCCGGTCCAAAAGTATTGAGCAATGTCTCGAGACTAGATACGTTAGTATCTCACATATAGTGGGAAGAACGATTAGCAATAACTTCTATGACGTTTCCAAGTGTTTGTCTCAAAATTTTGGATGATCACAAGTCACCATCACTCAAACTCATGTTCTTATGACGTTTTTGTAGGTGGTTGTGAATTCAAATAAAGTCAACAAGCAAAAAGTATGCGAAACATTACTTACGTTTTGAGCTTTTAATCCTAAACCAAGGTTAATAACCGAGCTTGTCGTCTAACCGCTTGCGTTAAGACTTAAGAGTTCGTAAGTTTAATTGTTTTAAAAAAATCAATTAACATGATAAATAATTAAAATTTAGCATATAAACATGCAATGATTTAAAATAAAATATAACAACACACAATTATTATTATTATTTTTTGAGAATTTGCAATATTAATAAAAGGATGAAATAAAAAAATAAAGTAAATCTACCACTAGTAGCACTTTGAAAGCAAAAAACAAGAAGAAAAAAAGGTCAAAAATGCATTGAAATCCAATATGATCACCCAAACTAGTAGCTAGCTAGTTCAAGTTAAAAGCGGTTCAAGCTAAGTGTGACAACCGAGCCATTAATAGGTACAGTTATGAAACATAAGTTTTTTAACATGTGGTTTATGTTGTTTGAAGTGGGTACCATCGAAACTAGAGGATGTTAGTGATGAAATGGTGGCCAAATGTGTTGATGGTAATTGGTTGCCTTTGCCTTTGCAACTCCCCTCGAGAGCTAAAAAAAACCCATGTCCTTGCAACAAAACTCTAGATGTTAATTTAGTACGTAAGTACCAAAGGTTCACTTTCAAAAAAATTATGATTTCAATCTCCAAAGTTATGTGTGGATTTGTTTCCTCATCTGTGTCTTAAAATTTATTATGTTATGCAGGTCAAAGCTGAAAATAATATGGTTATTATTGTTATTTTAAGAGACAAAACTTTAATATTATACTTTGATTTTCATTTCGAATCCTTACATAAGCATGATTCATCTCCTTTTAAAACGTGCATGTGATTCAGTTCTTTTTGAAAACAAACTTTAAGAAATAAGGCTAGTGTAACCATCACTCACAACAAGTTTGATGGATGCCTAAGCAAGTGTCACATAGGGGACACCTAAACATCGCATAAGAGTCACTTTTCTTACCCACAATTCACTCAAACATGTGTAAGGTTATCTATAATGTGGGCTTTATAAAGGCTTGATTGCGTGTCATATAAGTGTAATGTAAGGAGAGTGTTGGTGAGTAAATGTGCGTAGAAAATGCATGCAATGGTAGATACAGTAAGTAAAAAAGTAAAGGGTTGTATGAGTCTTTTATTATTTTAAAAAAATGGTCAAAGTCGTAACCATGTTCACTTAACTAGTAAGATAGTGTCAGATTTCCTTTATGCACCTTCTAGTTCACCTTACGTGTCCCATCATGCTTATCCATCATGTTTCAAACTCAAATTCAATTGACTTGGCTCCAAGTTCTCATTTACCATCTTGATTAGATATAAATATATTGTTAATTAATTAAATTAAATACAGACTCATTAAAGTAAATACAAAACAATCCCTTTTCTTTTGTATTATGTCAAGATTGGCTCAACATCTACCACATCAACAGTGGTTGGCTTGAAGTCAATGTCGTCTTCTCCACTGAGACGCTTCGCCATCGATCTATGTCACACCCCGACCGGTGGCGGAATACGCCGGGGCATGATATGTGAAAGATTGTTTCAAAAGCTCATGATATAAATTCAAAGTTTCATAACTTAAATTACTAAAAGTTCAAAGTCTAACACAGACGTTACAATACAACATCAAAGTCAAATACAAAACATAAATAACTTGATAAACTATCTAGGTCCGTTCTTCCTAGATTTGCCATAAAGTCCTTCACTTAACCTGTCACACATGTAAAGTAAATGTCAACTAATTGAATAGTTGGTGAGTAGTCATATTTTTGATAGCATAAGTATAAAAGTATGCAAACTTAAATAGCATTGAGTTTGAATATCATATAGTGAATGAAACAAGCATGTGTAAATGGTGTACCGTCCCTTTTTAACACTAAAAGCGAAGAGAGTGCGACTCTCTTAGGAACTAAGTACTAGAATACGTGCAAAAATGCATAAGAATAAATGAGTATAAAAATACAAGTCCAACACTTAATAATAATTCAACAACAAAGCATTTCATAGTTTGCATAAGTTTCAAGAAGAGTATATAGTTTAAGCATTTGAAATAGGACATGTGTGACACCCCAAAATAATTTAAAACTAAAAGGGGATATGAAAACTCACATGTGTTGCTAAGCAATTCCAAAACACAACTTAAGCTAGTTGTGCAACACTTGTAAACCTGTTTTTGGAATAATAGGTATAAGGACATGTCTACAAGTTACTTAGTCTCTAAAATTCTAAAGCATAACACGAGCTTAGACTCATAAGGCTTAGGTTTATTAAATGAAATGAGTTCAAATAAATAAATTTATAAGTTCAAATAATTAATTTTAGAACTAAGCATTAAAAATTTAATAACTTAAGATTTTAAGTTAAAACACTTTATATAAATAAATTTTATAAAATTTTCTTTAGAATATAAATAAAATTATATAAAGCTTACATAAATAGTATTTGCAAATTTTAAATATTGAAATGAACCTTAGTTTAAGTTTTATAAAAATAAAGTGATAAAATAATTTTCATATAACCAGAAAATTTATACATAATTTTCTAAACATTTTACACAATAATATGCTTTTATAAATAAAAAAAATAGTGATTTTTAAACTCCTAATGATAATTAAATAATTAATATTATTAAAATATTGAGATGAAAATTTAAAATATAAAAAGAACACTTTGAAAGAAGTTTATAAATATTTTTTCTAAGTCTTTAACACATTAATATGTTTTTATGAATTAAAAATAATGGTTTTTAAACCTTTATTAATATTTAAAGAATCAATATTATTAAAAATATTATCATTAACTATTTCAGAATGTAAAGGATTATTTTTAGAATTTTCAAAATAACTTATTATGAATTTTATATATTAAAATGATTATTATAACACTTATAATAAATTAAATAAGGAAATAATAACAAAACTAATATTCTGAAATTTATAAAAATTAACAGAATATTTAAAATGTTGAATTATATTTTATAGAATTATTTTATAATTTTTCAGAATATTCAAAAGGTGATAAAAGTGAAAAAAAAATGGGTTTAAGGGGTAAAAACCGGTTTTATGCGTGCTGCATGGGATTCGAACTCGCGTCTGCCCCTCCCAGCCCGAGTGTTTTAACCACTCGGCTGGTGTCACACCCCCGCTAGAGCGGAAACACGAGGGTGTCACGAAATCGGATCTTGAACACATTGCTTTTAAAGAAACTTCTAGCATGCATTCATGTCCATAAGAAATACATAATATAGGTTACAATATTCCAAAATAAATACAACATATAAAGATTCTTCATATTGTCTAACTATTAAAACAATATTCTCCAAATCTTAAGTTGTATCACAAAAAGAGCATGCATAATCCAAGCTTAATTATTTCCTGAAATACATGCATAAAAAGGGTCAACTAAAATAGTTGGTGAGTTCGCAGGTTTACGACTCGATAAAATGTTGAAGGAGAGTATTTATAAAAGTTATCCATATAATGTTTAAATTAAAATTAGCACAAGTGAATGATTACTTAACCATGAGCCCACAACCAAACCTATGACTTTTCGCCCCATAATGCCAACAATCAATCAAATATATAGTAAATGGAAATATACATTCATTTAAGCCCAGGCACTTGGGAACGATTTGGAGCGACCAAAATCTCGAAATGAATGGGGTCGTCAGCCCGATAGCACTATCCATATTAATCCACGGCTCGTCAATTGAGCTAAATAGTTGTGGAATTACCGATATAATACATACATTCATACATATATATCAATGGGGACTTTGAAATAAGTACTCATGCAATAAACATTCAAACAAGTATCATTTTAATAAACACGTATGGATAAGTAAGATAGCAAGTATTTCACCCCGAAGAGTATAAATATTTAAATAAAAGGGGGCTACGAAACTCACTTGAGCAGTGATCAGGCGGTTCCAAGTAACCGTGAATTTAGGGTTCAGTGTCCTTCTCGAGCCCTACAAAAGTGTGGCGCTTTATGAGATTTATGGAATAACCCTTATGATATCGAAATACATTTTTATCTTAATATTCGTTAATGTTTAAGTGTTCGTTTTATTTATAGTTAAATTGAGGGGTCTTACTTATTTGCCCAAATTTAAATAGGGGACTTACGATACTACCCAAGATTATAATACTTAAGTTGTTGTTGCTATTATTTATTTTTATCATTATCATCATCATTATTATTGTTATTATTTTATTATTATTATTATTATTATTATTATTATTATTATTATTATTATCATTAATTTGTTAAGTCAATATGACAAACTTCCAATTTTTTTTTTTTTTATACGAACAATGTTTAACATCTTCGAATAAACTTTTAAAATAGCAAACGTTTATAAAAAATTATGAAACTTTACATTCCGCTACTTTAATATGTCCCGAACAACTTTTGTTCAGTAAAGTTTTCGTGATTTGGCTAGGAAATGGGTCGAAACGGCCATATAATTCAGAAGGTCCAATTTTTGCGCACTGGTTTTGTATAGGCTGTTTGGGGGATCATTTGGCTGAGTTAGAAGGCGTATAAGTAGTGCTTGGAAAGATAATTCAACGAACTAAATGATGGTGTTGGATTTTGTTAAGTTTCGAGTTGTCGTGACTGAGTTATGGGCTGTTAAAACTACCCCAGTTTCTGTCCGCATTTTACAAATGTTTGTTTGAGCAAAATTTTCACTTAAAGCTTCTAGTAAGTTAATAATTTGTGATGATTTTAACTTTGAGATGGACTTACTTTAAGCAAGAAAGGATTGAAGGTAGCAAGGATTGAAGGTAGCAAGGATTGAAGGATCGTGATCTTCTAGTGTCGTGAACGGCTACAGAGTTGAGTTGCGGGGCTGAATCGAGATGCTGATCGTGCACTGCTGCTGCTGTCTGGGTGGGCTGTTGCTTCAGTTGAGTCCTTGGCAGGCTCTGAAGGTGGTGTATCGTAGATAGGCTGATGACTTGGTGGTATTTTGGAGTGGCTGTTGGGGTGTCTTTGGTGAACCCTTCGGGCCAGAACCTTTGGCTGTTTGTTCACTCCTTGGATGTGAGAAGTAAGGCAACGATTAAGTGGATTGTGGTGGGTTTCTTAGAGCTGCCATGTATGTGTATTTATAGGGGTTTGTCATGGCTTGGGGAGAGTAGTAATGAGGGGGAAAGTAACTTGGTTTGAATTGGATGGATCTTTACTCATTAGTTGGTTTGTGATAAGATGTTCTAAACTAATAGAAGAGGCTATTCCCTGTACTAACATTATCTTTGCTGCAGATTTTGGAAAGGTTCAATCAAATAGTTGATGGGTGTCATCTTTCCCTAGTTTTTGGCAGCTCAAAGTAAGGGGTTGGAGTAGGGTTCTCGGCTGGCAGGAAGAAAGGAAGGGATTGCTGTCAGAAATCAGGATATGGTGCTGTCCTTGGGGCTGTAACATGGGATATAAGCTGTCATTTTATAAAGATTAAATAATCACCCATGATCCTAACTCATCTTCTCATAGCTTCCCTAATACTTAGTGTAGGCATCATGGCTGCAAATTTTAGGCTCAAAAAACCCTCTAAGTGTCGATCCTTTATTGTTAGTAATGACCTTCCTTAACTCATTTGATGTTGATTGTTTTCCTACATGTATACGTATATACCTTTATATATATATATATTTTTTTTGTTCGGTTGGTGCAACAAATGATCTAGGCCAGTTGTTTGTGGCTGATTTGATCGAGTATAAGTGGGGTTAATGTATTGCGTTTCCTTACAGATTAAATCTTAATTTGATAAATGTTGAATCTTAGGTTGTTGTGTCATGATTAATCCTTGTCTTTAATATTCCATGTTCTCATTTGGTTGGGTCGAGACCCCTTTAGTTTTGAAAACAACTTTAAATTCTGAGTGGGTTAAGAGTCTCTAGTTGGTTCAATATAATATAGTCATAGTCTCCCTCTCAGAGTTTTATGTTGCTATATATACTTTTGGTGAATGTGGGTTTATGACCAGTTTTCTTATAATCACTTAAGTAGTTATAAGGAACCTTGTATGTATATGTGAATATATTGGGTTATTTGATATGATCCTCAGGTTATGTCTTCGAGTACCCCTTATAAAAAAAAATAATAATAAATTATCGTTAAGAGAGAGTATACCTGTTTTATTTGCAGTTGTTACAGTTTCCCCTGGTTAGGAGAATTTCGTCCCGAAATTTAGTTATGGTCAGAAGCAGTCACATTTGTAAATAGATGAGGATATTTTTGCTTTATTTGATCCTCGCGTTCCCATGTGAACTCAGGACCTCGTCTAGAGTTCCATCTGACTTTTACAATCGGTATTCGACTTCTCTTTAACTTTTTCATTTCACGATCCATAATTTCAATGGGTTCCTCGATAAAGTGTAGCTTGTCATCGAGCCGAACTTCATCAAGAGGAATTATTAATGATTCATCCGATTAACACTTCTTAAGATTTGACACATGGAATACGTCATGCACCCCTCCGAGTTCTTGGGGTAATTTAAGTTTATAAGCTACAGGACCAATCCTATCGAGGATTTCAAAAGGTCCAACGTATCTTTGTGCCAGTTTTCCCTTTTTGCCAAATCGCACCACGCCTTTCCACGGAGACACTTTCAACATTACTTTATCACCAATTGAAAACTCTAGTGGCTTCCTCCGGTGATCGGCGTAGCTCTTTTGTCGGTCTCTGGCGGCTTTGATCCTTTCTTTTATTTGTGCGATTTTGTCGGTTGTTTCTTGAATTATCTCTGGCCCAATTAATTGACTTTCCCCAATTTCTGCCCAGCAGACCGGTGATCTACATTTTCTGCCATACAAGGCTTCAAATGGAGCACATTGAATGCTCGTGTGGTAGCTATTATTGTAAGAGAATTCAATTAATGGAAGGTGAGCATCCCAATTTCCACCGAAATCTATCACACAGCATCTAAGCATATCCTCCAACGTTTGAATTGTTCTTTCTGTTTGGCCATCAGTCTGAGGGTGATAAGCAGTGCTTAGGTCTAGACGTGTTCCCATAGATTTCTGTAGGGATTGCCAAAAACGCAAAGTGAATCGACTGTCTCTATCAGATATAATTGAGATAGGCACTCCATGTCGAGTTACAACTTCGTTAATGTAGAGTCGAGCCAACTTCTCCATCTTGTAATCCTCTCTAATCGGCAAGAAATGGGCAGATTTCGTCAAGCGATCAACTATAACCCATATGGAGTCATGACCACTCGAGGTACGTGGAAGCTTGGTTATAAAATCCATAGAAATTTGTTCCCATTTCCACTGAGGGATTTCTGGTTGTTGTAACAACCCTGAGGGCTTCTGGTGTTCAGCCTTGACTTTTGAGCACGTTAAGCACTTTCCAACATATACAGCTATATCCTTTTTCATCCCAGGCCACCAATAGAATTCTTTAAGATCTTTGTACATTTTGTCAGCACCAGGATGAATTGAGTACTTAGACTTGTGGGCTTCATCAAAGATTAATTCCCGCAAGTGGTTCAGATCAGGGACCCATATTCTTTCCTGGAAATACAACACCTCATCATCCTTTGACTCTAGCTTTTTCTCTGCTCCACATAAAAGTTCATCTTTTAATTCTTTGTTCCTTAAGACCTCTTGTTGTGCATTCAGAATTTGGGTCTTAAGAGTCGTTTGAATTGTCATTCCCAGTGCTCGTACGCGTATGGGCTTGACTCTTTCCTTTCTACTCAATGCATCTGCAACTACGTTAGCCTTACCTGGGTGGTAACGGATTTCACAATCGTAATCGTTTAATAATTCTACCCATCGCCGTTGTCGCATATTGAGCATTTTCTGGTCCAGAATGTGTTGGAGACTTTTGTGGTCGGTATAAATGAGACACTTGGTACCATATAGGTAATGTCTCCAGATTTTTAGTGCAAAGATAACTGCTCCTAACTCAAGATCATGAGTGGTGTAGTTCTTTTCATGAACCTTGAGTTGTCGAGAGGCGTACGCAATAACCTTGTCTTTTTGCATCAGCACACAACCAAGACCTTGGTGCGATGCGTCACAGAATACAACAAAGTCATCGGTACCCTCCGGGAGAGATAATATAGGTGCATTGCACAACTTATGTTTCAATAGTTGGAAGGCATCCTCTTGTTCTTTTCCCCAATCATATTTTCTATCCTTTTGTGTCAAAGCAGTTAAGGGTTGGGCTATCTTAGAAAAATTTTCGATAAATCTTCGGTAATACCCGGCCAACCCTAAGAATTGTCGGATCTCCGTCGGAGTCTTTGGTGCTTCCCATTGTTTTACTGCTTCTATCTTGCTTGGGTCCACGTGAATTCCTTTTTGATTAATTACATGACCGAGAAATTGAACTTCTCTTAGCCAAAACTCGCATTTGGAAAGTTTAGCGTACAACTTTTCTTTAGCGAGTAGCTCCAAAACCAACCTTAAGTGTTGTTCGTGGTCTTGTTGATTTTGAGAATAGATTAATATATCATCAATGAATACAATCACAAATTTATCGAGGTATGGCTTGCAGACTCGATTCATTAAGTCCATGAACACGGCAGGGGCATTAGTCAGCCCAAAAGGCATTACTAGGAATTCGTAGTGCCCGTACCGAGTTCGGAAAGCCGTTTTAGGAATGTCTTCCTCTTGAATACGTAGTTGATGGTAACCCGACCGAAGGTCAATCTTTGAAAAATAAGTTGACCCTTGTAATTGGTCGAATAAATCATCAATACGGGGAAGAGGATAACGGTTCTTGATTGTCACTTTATTCAGTTCTCTGTAATCAATACACATTCGAAATGTACCGTCCTTCTTTCTCACGAACAGCACCGGTGCTCCCCAAGGAGAGAAACTTGGTCTAATGAATCCTCGATCCAATAATTCTTGTAATTGATTGGATAACTCCTGCATCTCAGATGGTGCTAAACGATAAGGAGATCTGGCAATCGGTGCGGCTCCAGGGACTAAGTCGATGCGAAACTCGACTTGTCGAACAGGTGGTAAACCAGGAAGGTCTTTCGGAAAGACTTCAGGGAAGTCTCTAACAACTGGTATATCATCAATCTTCCTCTCCTTAATCTCCTTTACCTTCACATGAGCTAAGAATGCTTGGTACTCCTTCCTTAGATATTTTTGGGCTTTCATGGATGATATGATGTGAAAACTTCTTTCGGGAGTTTCACCTTTGATTTCAAGTGTTTCGTCATTCGTGAGTGGAATGCGAATAATTTTATCGAAACATTTAATCTCGGCTTGATTTTTAGATAACCAATCCATCCCTACAACTACATCAAAGCTTCCAAGTTGAATTGGAATAAGGTCAATGTCGAATGAGTGATTCTCTAAACTTATTTTGCATCCTTTAAGGATTGTTTGAGCTTTTAACAATTTTCCGTTGGCCAGTTCAATTGTGTAAGGTTCATTTAGAGGAATAGGTTTTTGTGTGATCAAGCATTCAAATTCAGGGGATATAAAGCACTTATCAGCTCCCGTATCGAATAAAACAGATGCATAGTTATTATTGATAAGATATGTACCTGTCACTACGTTGGGATCCTGACGAGCTTCCTTTGCTCCAAGTACGAAAGCTCTTCCCCTACCCTGATTGCCTCCATTTGCTGGTCCACGTTGTAATTTTGGACACACATTTCTCAAGTGTTCCAAACTTCCACACTCATAACAGACTCTTTGATTGTTTCGGCAGTTTCGAGCAAAGTGCCCTGTCTTCTTACATTGTGAGCAGATGGGACATTCTCCTTGGTGATACAAGTTACACTTGTTGCATTTTGATGGTGGAGGTGGTTTCTTTTCATGTGTGACTGCCCCATAGTTGCGGGCAGTTGTGGTCTTCTTGCTTGGTGCGTTCGCCGGGTGTGAGCTCTCAAACTTTCGCTTTTCCCCTGCACCTTTCTTTGCCAGTGTTCCAGTTCTGATCATCTCATCAGTCAATTGTCCCGCCAGGAGGATGGCACTTTTCAATGTGGTTGGTCGAGAGGAAGTGACCAAGCCCCGAATTTGAGGTGCCAAACCCCAGACATACCTTTCCACCTTCTTGGGTTCCGTGTTAACCATATGTGGAAGTAAGCATGACAGCTCATGAAAGCGATTAGTGTATGCTTGAATTTCAGCACCAACCATAGAGAGATTCCAAAACTCAGCATCTAACTTTTGCAGTTCGTTAATAGGGCAGTATTCTTCAGTGATCAATGCCTTGAATTCATTCCATTCTAGTGCCTCAGCCTCATCAATTCCACGAGCTTGAATCTGGGTGTTCCACCACGTTAAGGCTTTACCTTGGAGTGAACACACCGCATACTTCACCTTTTGGCTAGGAAGACAATCACTGATGCGAATAACCGCCTCCATCTTCTCAAGCCATTTCAACACTCCAACGGCCCCATCATTTCCATAAAACTCCTTAGGTTTACATGCTACAAAGGTTTTGTAGGTGCACCCCTTGTTGGAAGTTCCCTCTCCGAGGTCTACATTGTTGCTTGCAGAGCCGTTGTGACCACCATTATTATTGGTCTTGTTCCCTGATGTTGAATTGATTTGAGCAACGATCTTAGGTATGGCAGCTTCGATACGCTTATCCACTATTTCAGCAATGTCATTGGAGTTGAGAGTTGTGTTTTCGGGATTTGCATTTTCAGTTTCGGTAGTTTGCTTCGGCTTCCTCCCTCTCCTTTTTGGCGGCATCTTCTATACACATATACAGTACTCTTATTTCGCAACTAAAGGCAATTAATCGTTATATATCATGTAAATGCACATAAGTCCTAGAATAAGCTAAAGGCCATAGTCTAGGTCTCACTACGTAAAACCTAATTCCCTATAACCAATGGATCTGATACCAATCTGTCACACCCCCGCTAGAGCGGAAACACGAGGGTGTCACGAAATCGGATCTTGAACACATTGCTTTTAAAGAAACTTCTAGCATGCATTCATGTCCATAAGAAATACATAATATAGGTTACAATATTCCAAAATAAATACAACATATAAAGATTCTTCATATTGTCTAACTATTAAAACAATATTCTCCAAATCTTAAGTTGTATCACAAAAAGAGCATGCATAATCCAAGCTTAATTATTTCCTGAAATACATGCATAAAAAGGGTCAACTAAAATAGTTGGTGAGTTCGCAGGTTTACGACTCGATAAAATGTTGAAGGAGAGTATTTATAAAAGTTATCCATATAATGTTTAAATTAAAATTAGCACAAGTGAATGATTACTTAACCATGAGCCCACAACCAAACCTATGACTTTTCGCCCCATAATGCCAACAATCAATCAAATATATAGTAAATGGAAATATACATTCATTTAAGCCCAGGCACTTGGGAACGATTTGGAGCGACCAAAATCTCGAAATGAATGGGGTCGTCAGCCCGATAGCACTATCCATATTAATCCACGGCTCGTCAATTGAGCTAAATAGTTGTGGAATTACCGATATAATACATACATTCATACATATATATCAATGGGGACTTTGAAATAAGTACTCATGCAATAAACATTCAAACAAGTATCATTTTAATAAACACGTATGGATAAGTAAGATAGCAAGTATTTCACCCCGAAGAGTATAAATATTTAAATAAAAGGGGGCTACGAAACTCACTTGAGCAGTGATCAGGCGGTTCCAAGTAACCGTGAATTTAGGGTTCAGTGTCCTTCTCGAGCCCTACAAAAGTGTGGCGCTTTATGAGATTTATGGAATAACCCTTATGATATCGAAATACATTTTTATCTTAATATTCGTTAATGTTTAAGTGTTCGTTTTATTTATAGTTAAATTGAGGGGTCTTACTTATTTGCCCAAATTTAAATAGGGGACTTACGATACTGCCAAGATTATAATACTTAAGTTGTTGTTGCTATTATTTATTTTTATCATTATCATCATCATTATTATTGTTATTATTTTATTATTATTATTATTATTATTATTATTATCATTAATTTGTTAAGTCAATATGACAAACTTCCAATTTTTTTTTTTTTTATACGAACAATGTTTAACATCTTCGAATAAACTTTTAAAATAGCAAACGTTTATAAAAAATTATGAAACTTTACATTCCGCTACTTTAATATGTCCCGAACAACTTTTGTTCAGTAAAGTTTTCGTGATTTGGCTAGGAAATGGGTCGAAACGGCCATATAATTCAGAAGGTCCAATTTTTGCGCACTGGTTTTGTATAGGCTGTTTGGGGGATCATTTGGCTGAGTTAGAAGGCGTATAAGTAGTGCTTGGAAAGATAATTCAACAAACTAAATGATGGGGTTGGATTTTGTTAAGTTTCGAGTTGTCGTGACTGAGTTATGGGCTGTTAAAACTACCCCAGTTTCTGTCCGCATTTTACAAATGTTTGTTTGAGCAAAATTTTCACTTAAAGCTTCTAGTAAGTTAATAATTTGTGATGATTTTAACTTTGAGATGGACTTACTTTAAGCAAGAAAGGATTGAAGGTAGCAAGGATTGAAGGTATCAAGGATTGAAGGATCGTGATCTTCTAGTGTCGTGAACGGCTACAGAGTTGAGTTTCACGGGCTGAATCGAGATGCTGATCGTGCACTGCTGCTGCTGTCTGGGTGGGCTGTTGCTTCAGTTGAGTCCTTGGCAGGCTCTGAAGGTGGTGTATCGTAGATAGGCTGATGACTTGGTGGTATTTTGGAGTGGCTGTTGGGGTGTCTTTGGTGAACCCTTCGGGCCAGAACCTTTGGCTGTTTGTTCACTCCTTGGATGTGAGAAGTAAGGCAACGATTAAGTGGATTGTGGTGGGTTTCTTAGAGCTGCCATGTATGAGTATTTATAGGGGTTTGTCATGGCTTGGGGAGAGTAGTAATGAGGGGGAAAGTAACTTGGTTTGAATTGGATGGATCTTTACTCATTAGTTGGTTTGTGATAAGATGTTCTAAACTAATAGAAGAGGCTATTCCCTGTACTAACATTATCTTTGCTGCAGATTTTGGAAAGGTTCAATCAAATAGTTGATGGGTGTCATCTTTCCCTAGTTTTTGGCAGCTCAAAGTAAGGGGTTGGAGTAGGGTTCTCGGCTGGCAGGAAGAAAGGAAGGGATTGCTGTCAGAAATCAGGATATGGTGCTGTCCTTGGGGCTGTAACATGGGATATAAGCTGTCATTTTATAAAGATTAAATAATCACCCATGATCCTAACTCATCTTCTCATAGCTTCCCTAATACTTAGTGTAGGCATCATGGCTGCAAATTTTAGGCTCAAAAAACCCTCTAAGTGTCGATCCTTTATTGTTAGTAATGACCTTCCTTAACTCATTTGATGTTGATTGTTTTCCTACATGTATACGTATATACCTTTATATATATATATTTTTTTTGTTCGGTTGGTGCAACAAATGATCTAGGCCAGTTGTTTGTGGCTGATTTGATCGAGTATAAGTGGGGTTAATGTATTGCGTTTCCTTACAGATTAAATCTTAATTTGATAAATGTTGAATCTTAGGTTGTTGTGTCATGATTAATCCTTGTCTTTAATATTCCATGTTCTCATTTGGTTGGGTCGAGACCCCTTTAGTTTTGAAAACAACTTTAAATTATGAGTGGGTTAAGAGTCTCTAGTTGGTTCAATATAATATAGTCATAGTCTCCCTCTCAGAGTTTTATGTTGCTATATATACTTTTGGTGAATGTGGGTTTATGACCAGTTTTCTTATAATCACTTAAGTAGTTATAAGGAACCTTGTATGTATATGTGAATATATTGGGTTATTTGATATGATCCTCAGGTTATGTCTTCGAGTACCCCTTATAAAAAAAGATAATAATAAATTATCGTTAAGAGAGAGTATACCTGTTTTATTTGCAGTTGTTACAGCTGGGTGGGGTTTTGTTGAGAGAAATGAGAACAAAATCTTTTTAAACCACATGTGTTGTTCATCCCCAAATCAAGAACAAGAAACCCTAACTCTTAAACCTTTCAAATTCGAACGAACGAGTGTTAGTGAGCCCTTAGAAACATAGGGCTTTTGTTAAATGCTAGGAGCCGAGTCTAATGAGCATGATACTTACTTGCAAAGATCGATGGATAGCAGGTTCGAGTTCGTGGGAGGTCTCGGCCGTTCTTGATGTTGAATCAAAGTTCCAATGATTCTGAGATGCAATTGATGGTTCGTACAGCTTCAGAAGGATGTCGCGAGTCTGTGTGTGTGGTTAATTTGATTTCGGTGAACGGGAGCTACTGATTCGAGTGCTAGGATTATGCTTAACGTTCGGATGGTGATTAATGGTGGTTAAACGCGTGATTAGGATCAATTAAAGCATTAATTAGGTTCGTTGGGGGTTGTAGGTTGGTCGGCCGAGCGTGATTACGCATTTAATGGTCGGATTGCACGATTGGTGGTGGGGGTCGGCTGTGCGCAGGTCGAAAGGGGGGGGGGGCTGCCATGGCTGAAAGTTTGGCCATATGGCAGAACAAGCCCCTCCTGTTCTGCCTTTTGTTACCCTTGTCCGAAAATTCCCACAACACACATACATTGTTTCGGTTTTTGACAAAAATGACCCTTGTAATTACACCACCCATTAGTTTTAGGTTTTAAAGCTTTTATAAGATTTATAGAATAAGTTTTATAACTTATTAAGTTTATAAAGTCATAAAATGTTTATAAAGCATTTTATTTAATAAGGATTTAATAGTTTAAATAAAGTTTATAAGGCTTAAATATTAACCTTTATAAAAGTGTTATGTTTATAAAATCATAAATAATGCTTAAAAATATTTGTTTATAAAACTTAAATATTAGCTATAAAAAAAATTTATTAACCTATAATTAATAAAATTTAAAGTTTTAAACACTTAATTAAAAAAATTTTATAACACACTTAAATAAATAATATATATATACGTATTAAAATGAGACGATTTAAAAAGAAATGTTTCACATAACGATGTATTTAGGAATTACAAAAGTAATAATCGAAAATTTGCAAATGTTACAATCTAATTGCAAGATTGTGTTCCACGGTGTAGCTGTCTGCAGTGGTGCTCCAAGGTGATTGCTGCTGAACACATGAAACTAATTTTCAAGAAGGAGAGGTGGTGGTTGTATGTGAAGGAGTGAAGGAAGTGGTGACTCTAAATTTCTAATTGTTGGTGAAGGAGAATTATAGAAAAAGAGAAATGTATTTTTGAATATATAACAAAAAAACTAACGACTATCCATTACAGGGATTACCGATGTTACATTTTATAAAACAGTTTGAACCACATGTGTAATTTCTAAAAGTTAGAGACCAATGGTGCAAAATCGACATACCATATGGACCAACTAAAATATATGTTAACTATTTAATGAAATTCACGTATAAATAACGTTCTTTATAAAATCATATCTATAAATCATGCATGCTTATTATTTCTGTCATTCTTTTAAATTATATTATATTTACTAGGTTATAGACCCGTGTATTACATGGGTTTAAAAATAAAAATTATGCAACTTTATGATGTTTTTATTAAATTTAAGTACATAATTAAAAGAATTTTATTACATAAAACAATAGAAAATGAAAGTAGAATTATGATTTAAATCTTTAACATTTTTTTACGTCTCATTTTTGTTTTATTTGAAATTAATTTTTTTATTGTGTTTATGCTTATATTATGAATTTCAAAAATTAAAAAAATTGTTATCGATTAATAATTTTTGTAGTAAATTGTTAATAGAATTAATATTTGAAAAATAACAAACTTTGTTTCAATTTAAAATAAAACAAAATACATGGTTCTATAAAAAGATAGTATTAATAGGATTTAACACAATACTAAATTAATTAGAAAAAGATTTTAATTAAACATTCCATAAATATAATTTTATAAATAAAATAATGTTTTTATTTAATTATCATTTAAATCAAATAAGAAAGTGGATGTGAGAATGCAATGTGTCGTTTATTTGCAACCATTTATTAGTACTAGGATGTTATTATTTGTAAAATAATTATATATTGCATATGTATTTTAAATATTTTTTGTAAAAGGAGAGAGATTTTGTTCAACGGAATCATGATATTCAAAAAATAGGGAAAATTACCAAAATGGCTACTTTGACCAAAAAATAACCCAAAATGTCCATTTGACTTTCCAAGAGCCAAAATGTCCACCCTCTTTACAGGCGCCGGCGCCTATGTACACACGGGCGGGCGCCTGTGTAATAACCAATAAAAAAGCGTCATGTGTCCTACACAGGCGCCCACGCCCCTTAAAAACTACAAACGCCCGTTTAAAAAAAAAGTTGTCACGGGCGTCGGGCCCACACTGTCACCTCTGTCACGGGCGTCCGACCATAAAGAAAAAAAAAATTCCGGGTCAAATCACAGGCGCCCGAACCGACCACACGGGCGCCCAAACCTAGTTACGGGCGTCCAAGCTAATATTTATCGGAAAACGTGCCCCAGGCGCCCGCCTGTGACACACAGGCGCCCGCCTGTAACACACAGGCGCCGCCTGTATAGTACAAGCGTCCGCCTGTACATTTTTTTTTTTTTTGAATCATTTATTTTAAGAGGCGTCCGACCATAAAGTCGGGTATATTTATGCGTAAAGTGTCCCTACCTAAAACGCTCACTTTTTTTTCAAACAAATTTGAAAATGGAATTTACGGTTATTTTCTGTATTGGCGGAAATTGGGAGGTTAAAAATGGAATATACGATTATCTTCCTATTGATTGTTTGCGACGTGCTGTATGTCTTCATTATAAAATTACTTATCAAGAACTGCTTGATTTAATTTCTGTTCGTTTTGATATTCGAGATATAAGTCGAATATCGTATAAATTTTCAACATATATATATCCTGTTGATATATGTGATGATAACGATGTTTCTGTTTTTTTAAAAATACTGGAAAAAAATGAGAGGGAAACATGTTATATGTACGTCGTTAATGATGTTAGTGCTGATCATGTTCGTGATAGAAAAATTTCATCACATGGTTCTAACTCAAAAAAAAAATTTGTAGTTCTTGATTTAAATATTGGTGATTGTTTTGACAGTTTTAATGATTTTAATCAAAAACCTCAATTCAGTTTTGATTTAAATAATCAGAATTTTTTAAACGATGAATCCGTAACAGAAGTAGAAGCAGAACTTGTTAACTCAAAATTTTGTAAACCGTCTTCATCTTCACATGCAATAATAAATAAAGTTTTTAAAGATAAAGAAGATTTAAAATTAGAAATTTCAACGATGACATTGAATGAATGTTTTCAGTTTAAAGTTCAAAAATCATCAACAAAAAGATTTGTTGTAGTATGTTATTTCGAAAATTGTAACTGGGTTTTAAGAGCCTCTAGTTATAAAGACACGTGTGCATTTCACGTGACTTATTTTAACAATGAGCATACATGTTCAAGGACGCAAACGTATCCTAACATTAGAAACGCAAACAAAAAAGTTCTTGGTCATATAATAAAGGACCAACTTACTGACTGTGGACGTGTGTATCGTGGAAAAGAAATAGTCAAAGATATAAATCAGAGGTTTAAAGTGAACATATCATACAGTCAAGCATGGCGAGGAAAACATTATGCCGAACAAATTTTGGCTGGATCAACTGAGGAATCATTTGCAAAACTTCCTGCATATTGTCATTATCTTCAATTAGCTAATCCAGGAACAATAACTCATATTTTGAGAGACGAGTTTAACCGTTTTGAAATGGTTTTTGTTGCTATTGGTGCGGCGGTAAGTTACGAATTATTAAAAATATAATATTCTTGTATTATATATTTATTAATACTTATTTACAGGTGCGCAGTTTTGTTCATTGTTTGCGTCCTATAATAATTATTGACGGGGCACATCTTAAGGGTACCTTTAAAGGCACCATGTTTTTAGCTGTTGGTATGGATGGAAATAATCAAATTTTACCAATTGCATTCGGTGTGGGGAAAACAGAATCCGGAGAATCGTGGACGTGGTTTTTGTCAAAACTCAAGGAGGGCATTGACGATCATTCAAATCTTGCAATTATTTCAGATCGAGCCGCTTCAATTGATCAAGCAATAAGAACAGTATATCCACAGGCTTATCATGGTCTTTGTTGCCGACATTTGATGATGAATCTACGTCTGAAGGGTAAAGCACAAGAAAACTTGTGGTGGGCGACTTGTAAAGCTTATACGGTTGGGGAATTTGATATCAATTTTAACGCACTCTGTAGTAACCGTACTAATATTCGAGAAACCCTCACGCGAGCTGTCTTTTCAAATGGGCTCGATCACATTGCCCGGTGAAACGATTTAATATCATGACGTCAAATAGTGCAGAGTCTATTAATGCGTTGTCCCGGAGCGCACGAAAGTTACCAATCACTCGGTTAATGACTTTTTTGTCGAATTGGTTCAGAAATGGTATTTTGAACGACGACAACTCGGAGGTTTGAATAACCACCGTTAATGTTAATTTTAATTTATTTTCCCTGGTTTTTATAATATTTATTGATAAATTATTTTAACTTTTTTTAGAGAAAAATAGACACTATCTCACCGCCTGGGCTACAAACAAAATATGTAGACGAATTCAGAAATGTAAGACTTGGTCAGTTCGTGGCATAGACGAGTATCAGTTCAACGTAGCCGACGAACGTCACCGATGCGTTGTCGATCTTTACAATAAAAATGCACTTGTCGCAAATGGCAGTTATCTGGTTTACCATGTGGTCATGTGATTGCTGTTTCAAAATTCTTAAAGCAGTCAGAATGTTATCAATGGGCAATGGACTGGTTTACAAATGAGGTACACGTTGCCACTTACGCAGAATCGATTCAGCCGGTACCAGATGAATCAGAATGGGAGATAGATGAAAATTATGACAAATTAGAAACACCGCACATGGACAAAAGACAAGCTGGTCGTCCTCGAGAAAATAAACGTATTCCCTCTCGTGGTGAGGAAACTGTTCCGAAAATATGCTCAAGATGTCATCGTAAGGGACATATGCGTCATCAGTGTAAAACACCTCTAGCATCACAAATGGGTTCATCGTCAAACCAAAAAATAAACGAACCCACAGACAACTTTTGTAGATGTTGAGAATTTTCGTGATTTTGTAGTTGGGTCAACAACTCAAAAAGATTATTTATGATTTAAATGACTTTTAATGAGTATGTTATATTTTGTTATTTTAATTAATTCGTATGTTTGATGATAAAGAAATGCAATATCACACATTATATACATATATAATTTCGAAATATTACAATCTTTGTAATAACCAATATTGTTTCCAAGCATTATAAGTTTACATTGCAGCACAATCTTTGTTTACAAATCAGCAATCTCGGTCTTCTAACTTTTCATAGCATAATTCTTCAGAACAATAATCTCGGACTGAAAAAGTAGGATATTTCATATATTTTTCTCCAAAATTCCCTTGCAGTTGCAGATGAACATCAATTATAACTTATATTATATTATATTATATTAATGATTTGTTACATCAAACATATTAAGTAATTTAAAATTATTTTATAACGCTCCTACTTTTCAGGAAGTATGAGTGTGAACTGCTTAACGCAGTTCCGTTTAAAAAATATATATATCAATTAAAACACATGAAAGATCTGTTCCATCAATCATGTATAGGAAATTGATATAATAAGTGGTTTAATTCAATAAGAATTAAAATTAATTAAGTGGTGTAAACTTAAAATGAAATAATTTTTTCAAAGGTAAAACAACAGTAGAAATAAAAATGTTAAAGACATCTTAAAAATTATTACTTTAAATAAAAAATCTGTAATTTTCTCAGAGTTTGATTTTTTTTTAACAAAAAACTGTTTCAAAATGTTTGTTTCACTCAAAAAGAACATACATATTTATAGTATTTTTTACACAGGCGGGCGCCTGTGTAGAGCAAGGTTTTTTTTTTTTTTTAATTGATAACGACTTTCGATACAAATTCAAAATAAATGAAAGACAAAATATTTATATATTCAAATATTACCATTACAAACTAAGAGATTATTTAATATAAATTGTTTACAAATCAGTAATCTCGGTCTCGTTCTTTTAACTCTTCATACCACAAATCAGTAATCTCGGTCTCGTTCTTGTAAGTCTTGTTTACAGATTATCATCATGGTCTTTTAGCTCTTGATAACACATTTTCGTTTTTGTAACTTTTTTTATGAGGTAGCAAGAAGGGTACTGATATAATAATTAGTAAATATATTACATTTTTGATTTGTTTAATCAAATATGTAAACTAAATCAAATAAGTATATAAGTGGTTTTAATTCAATAAGCATTATAATAATAAAGTTTTTTAAAATATTTTTTTATATAAAATATTATACCACTCTTTTTTATATCGGGGAGAAAAAAAGTGGATTTTTATAATAATAATTTCTTTTAAATACCTCTTACTTAACATGGATTTATTTAAACAGAGTATCTTCCAATGGAAAGCCAAAAGGTATAAAAAAGTTTTTTTTATAAAAAATATCAACTACATTACATGAAAGATTTATAAAACCAATCATGTAATGTAAGTGGATATATATATGTAAGTGGTTTTAATTCAATAAGAATTAAAACTAAGTGGTATTAATTCAATAAGATAAATACTTAAGAAACATTCTTTTGTAAAACATATTTTTTCAAACATAATTTTTTATAACACTTAATAGATAAACAAGGAAGATAAAAATTAAAAAAAGAGAAAGTTGAATTTTTCATTTCGATATTGGTCTTTATTTATACACTTCGAAAAGGTGGACGCCTAGTACGTATAGGCGGACGCCTGTATTTTTTTTTTAAATTCAAATTTGCGCCGCCTATATGACACAGGCGGGCGCCTGTAATAACACAGGCGGACGCCTGTACCACACAGGCGGGCGCCTGTAACTTACAGGCGCCCGCCTGTGTGGTACAGGCGTCCGCCTTTAATTTTTAAAAATTGCTGAAAAAGTCAGACGCCTACCATACAGGCGCCCGCCTGTGTGTTACAGGCGTCCGCCTGTGTCATATAGGCGGCGCAAATTTTTATTTTATTTTTTAATTTTTGTTAATAATTTTTAAATAGAATAAAAGTTTACGCACAATATTATTTCATTAAAAAAAGTTACAAAAAAATTCGAACAAAAGTTACAAAATACATTACTAATCAACTTCTGATCTAATTTTATTTTCGTACATTAACCGTGCATAACTCCACCGAAATTCATGCGCGGTTTTTTGCGGATCTTCTTCGGGGCTGCTAAGTCTTTCTCCATTAATCAGACGTTGGTAAAAAGATACAGACCCAAACACCACAATCTCCTATTGTTCCAACTTGATGAGGAACATCATCCGGAAAAAGTCGCTTAAAAGGAGGTGGTCTGAAAATACCGCCCAAATCATGATCACTATAAAGTAACCATTGCGGAATATGTTGTCCAGAAAAAACAACATTTCGTTCCTTGCTTGTATGCACACCTCAGGAAAACTGTACATATCAGATATGAAAATAATTACGTATTTATAAAAATATATTTTAAAAATAATATAAATATACCTGTCATAAACACTCATTGTCCAAGATGAAAGATCTATACATGTCAAACACCAATGTGGTTTTGCATGTTAATTGGAACATAAAACTACGCAAAAAATAGAAGTAAATTAGTATTTTATAAACGTTAATATTAAAAAAATAAAACTAATTTATTAACTTTGTTAAGTCCAGTGACAGCTGGAAATGGCCATGTATCACCAGTGCCTAATTCATTGATCCATCTTTTGCTAAAATACATGCTGGTCAAGAAATGGCAAGGCAAAATGGTCCAGTCCGCATCTTCCGGCCTATCAAGCATTAATTTGTTGATCCAGCCATCGATATGCTGTAAAAAATAACAATCCGAATTTAGTATAAAAAATAATTTAATTTTATTTTAAATAAAACACTCACATTGTTTTCAAACCACCGCTTGTAATCCCTTTCCAAAACTCGTGAGTTAGACCGACGTTCGGCTGAAATCGCGTGTAGAAGTAAAATTTTTCACGGATTGCCAGCTCTTTGATAACTTTTATAGAATACGCCTCATCGTTATTTTTATCTATGGCAAGCGTAGTATCAAAACCTTGAAAGGGGGTAGTAAGAATTAGACTTTTTCTTATTCTTTTACCACGTCCTTTATTTGATATTACCTAATAATAAATTTAAAAAAGTTAACTAATAATAAAAACAAATTTAAATGAAACTTAAATATGATAAAAAATATAAATGTAATAAAATACCTTATTTTGGAAACTAGAACAACATCGGGGTTACCATATTTCAACAATTTCTTCCCTGTTTTCTTCGTCTTCGTCAAAAGATAGTTTATGTTTTGAAGTTTAAGTTAATTCACACATATCAAAAAAAATTCAAAAAAATTATATTAAAAATCTTATACGCTCAAACGCTGATCGGTTCTTGGTTGTGAAACGATTCACTTGCAGAAATAAATTGTCCACATTTTCCTGCGAAAAAAAAAA